>CM035127.1:22666245-22873745 GCA_020205605.1 Panax ginseng | reverse complement strand
TGACCTGCAGGCTGCAGACACCAACAGCTGAATGAGTTATTGGATTACGAAGACTTGAATCCCTTTCCCTTGTTAAAATAAGCCCCGATTGTAAATCAAGTCTTAACCAGAGGCCCAAAATATGATTTAAAGTTTTAAGCCCATACAATGTCCAGAAAATTTCAATAAAAAAATGTCCAGAAATAATTAATACTAATCACATAAGAATTACACCCAAAAATAACAATTGTAAGAATTGCAGACCATAATGAGTACGACACCTGTCTATAAATAGAAAAGGAAAAAAATAAGAGTTTATTTATTTTGCCAAAAAAATATTTCAAATATTGAATTTTTCAAACACTTGTAAATAAATTATTTTCCGTAGCATTTGATAAATTTTAAGGCTATGTTTATTTGCAATGATTTTACTTGAGATATGACTATTAATCCCAAGTGTCATGTTTGTTTTCAAATTTAGACATGGGATTATTAGTCTCGGAATTATAAAATGACTTAATAGTCTTGACATTATAATTAATATCTCTGGATTATAAACCTAAGATTAATAGTTTTGAGATTATAATCCCATAGATTATAATCCCAAAATTATAATCCTTGCAAACAAACATAGCATTAAGTAAAGATTATTAACACTAATCATTATCTTGTGTATCAAAAATATACTTATTCGTTCAAAAATATAAGATCGTTATTAACTGTTTGAAACTAAATTCGTGGCATTTTAATTTCAAAATTAGTATTAAAAAATTGAAACTTAATATAGACTGATTTTGTTTTAATTAATATAATGATAAATATTGTAAATTATTTAACACATAATATTAATTAGTATAAATTTTATTGTTTTATAACTTTAATTAGGTAATGTCAATTTCAGATTTAAAAATATCTCGAATTAAATTTTAAAATTTTAGTAACATCATCTTATATTTTGTAATGAATAGAATTATTCAAGATATTTAACTATATAAATTCTCAGTACTACCTTCATATGGAGAGTGGTTAACATGAAATTAATTTTGATCAATTGATAATCAATATTGATATACAGGCCAAAAATTAATCTTTTTTTTTGTATTAATTAATTAATTTATTATAAAATTAACTTTATAATAACTGAATCCGTTTATATGGATCTCGTTTATTGTGGTTGACTTCAAACAGTGACACTCCCATTTATGTAAAATTTGAGTCAATGAGATTCTGTGCGTGTGTGTAGGGGAGAGAGAGAGAGAGAGAGAGCAGCTCAGTGACAGATGGAGACAGATGTGTTTCCTAAATGTTGTTGGGCCTTTTTGATTAAAAATGCTTAATGAATCAGTAGGTGTCTCTTGAACATGAAATAAATTAACAACTTTAGTCAACTATTGTCTCAATGATGGAGACAGATGTGTTTCCTAAATGTTGATAGGTCTCTTTGATTAAAAATACTTAATGAATCAGTAGGTGTCTCTTGTACATGAACTAAGGGGTTATTTGTTTACATTTGAGTGATCTCAATGAATCTCAATCTGATCGAATAAATTATTCAGTCCGTTTATTTTATTATTTTTAAACTCTCAATACGTCACGGTTTATTCAAAAAATAGTGATTAAATTAATAAGTAGTGTCGAATGATATTTTTTTCTACCTACCCTCGTAGACAATTAAAAATTATATTTAATATTCATCTTTTTTTACTATTATAAACAAATTTTGTTGTACAAGTTTTTTTTTTTGATTTTTTTTTCTTTAACAAATTGGTCAATAACTAATTTAATGAATGTTGTTGTAGTATTTTGTAGACTGGCTGCAAACTAATTTAGTTTGCCGTAGCCGATAAGACCCCGGATTTTCACAATTTAAATTTGTTAGGCCCTTGGTTCGGGTCAGTTGGTAATGAATTATCATGGCTTTTTCTTTTTCTTTTTTTTAATCTTGATACATCAAAAATAGTAATAATAATAAATATTAAAAATAATAAATAATAATTTTAATTACTTAAATTAACTACATATCTCAATCAATTAAAATTTTAATAGTATTATAATTTTAGATATTATTCTAAAGGCATGATTTGGGATAATGATTGATTTACTTTCCAAATAAGTAGGGGGAATGCATAATTAAGGGATAATGATTGATTTACTTTCCAAATGTACTACAATAACTCAATAAGTAAGGGGATTGCATAATAAATACTAAATAAGTAAGGGGATTGCATAATCAAATATGATTCTTTAAAATTAATATAATTTATTTAACTTTAAAAATAATAAATGTTGTAATTAATACTAATATATAGATAATTTTAAATTTTATAATTATATTATCTAACTTAAGCTAATAATGGTTAGTTTAATAGTTTTATACTTTGAAATTATTAACTACATATCTCAATCAATTAAAATTTTAATAGAATTATAAATTAGTATTATTAATTAATTACATACATTAACTACATATCTTAATTATAATTTTCAATTATAGTTAAAATATATTGAAGATTGTATTAAAAAGAAATAGTTGTTGTAACTTAGTTGGTTTGAACTCTTATTTATTTACTTACAAGTTTTGTGTTCAAGCCTCACAACCCACACGTAGTAACATTTTATTTAAAAAAAAATAAAATTTGACGGGCCACTTGGTGAGAATGGTGGGCCAAAAGGCCGTTTTTGATTTTGAAGTTAGAAAATGGAGGCCCAAAGTCTTGGTTTTTTTATGACCAGGACGGTTTGCCCCTACCATGCAGTTCGGCCATCCATCTTTGCCAAGTCTGGTATTTTGTTTTGGTTTTATGAACGGATAGAATGTTATTAAAAAAAATTAGTGTTTAATTCTTAAAATTATATTAATAATAGTATACTCCATCAAACATTATTCACACGTTTATATTTAAAAAAATTTAGATAACATTATTTATTTATAATCACATAATATATTTGTTTATAATAGTCCATAATGTTAAAATAGTGAAATACATGTATCCAGGAGTTTTAGACAAATAATTATTAAACGTATTATTTCATTTTATATTCAGAACTTTTACTTTATTTAACTTTCTCTTATGCATTAAGAACTTTTCATTTAATTTTATCAAACAATACATAAATTAAGAACTTTAGTCAACTATTGTCTCAATGATTTAGGTCTCACCAGCAATATCAAGTAGCATACCAACATAATTAAATAAAAAATATTAGTACTTCTCTGTTAAAAATAAGGTTTTTTTTTTTGTTTTTTGGCAAATGATTTTTATGTTGATGGGATAATTATATATTTAGCGACCCTTATACACTTATTTCAAAAATATTTTAAACTTTTAGCGATATTTATTACTATGATAGCATAGATCTATGCCATTAATCAACAACCTATTTTTACGTTTTAATATATATGCTTCCTAAATGAGTTATTTATCTAGTTTAAATTTTGGGAAAATTTGGGATAAATCACCCATAATATATAGATTGTTAGTGATATCTCTATGTCATATACCTTAATCCTGGAGGATCTATGAGAATCCTTAAATTTCGGGATCAACCTATTTTACAAACTGTTGATGTGACATATATATTCCATCTCAGTTTTTTTTTTTAATTTACTTTGTTAATTTTTGACGTTGTATTTTATTTTTTAAAAAGATGAGATGGAGTATATCACACCAATAATTTATAAAATAGGTTATGTTTGTAGCATTACTCTTTCTTTAAATGTTTGAGATTGTTATAGACGTAATGTTTCTTATCGAAAGTTCATATATCTGCTTAATTCTCATATTGTTCACCAAAAAAAAACATTAAATTATTATAGTAAACATTGTATTATAGTATATAACTGAGAAAAGAAGGGAAAAAAATCATAGAAATTAATAAATAAAAAGATCATGGAATTAAAAAAAAATAAAAATTGACAAACCTTACTCCAATGTTGATTTGTTCTAATTAGCACGTATTTCAATTTAGATTTTAATTTCAAACATTTTGTTTTTACAATCATAAAAATAAGTTGCAAAAGGTTATAACTCTTCTTTAGTTATGTAAAGGGTACAAAATTACAACTCTTCTTTAGCTATGGTCAAAAAAGTTTCCTACCCTAGCCCACTTTTCCCATACAAATTTTGTAGACAAAATTAATGTAGACGTATTCATGCCCATTTGTTGGGACAATATTGCTTCACAAATTATCTTTCAACATTCTTTGAATTTTTATGTGACTTGTGCTTGTGTACTTACCATACATAATATTATATAAATAACATGTATTTGTCATCTTAGTAACATGTGTTAGTCATTCAACAGCCATGGTCAATTTGACAACAAGTGTTAGTTATTTGAGGAGCTTAGGCTAGTCATTCACGATTACTTGGGGTCGTGATTTTGTGGGCTTGAATGATTCGATGGGTCACGCCACGTAGTAGAATATTTTAGTTAGGAGACTTGACTTTTATGTTAGGTTTAAATTAGAGTAATGACTAATGAAGGTAGGAATGGAGTGACTCATTTTTTTGGAATGAAAAAAATTGTGTTTGGTTGTGATTGGAATATATTGAACAATTCTTATTTGTGAGACCCCGAATTTTATGAAATAAAAGTATTTAATTTTTCTATTTTGGTAAATGGTTAAATTGATAAAAGTTTAAAGTTAAGGGTAATATGTGAAATTTTTTTTTTGTAAAGTAAGCAAGTTGATATAGAATATTCGTTGTGTCGGAAAATATTCGATTAGTCGGGGAATATTCTTTTTGTCGGGAAATATCCGTACAACAACACAATCATTGGTGGACCCCACAACGGAATTATTGTCGGATTGAGAAAACGACAAAAATATATTTATGAAAATAACGGCGGAAGTCTTACTGATTAACCTGTTGAAACACCGGTGTTAAAAGTATAAAGAATACGATGTCTGGGTTGCATAAGAAGTACACGATATTGATTATTGATGCTTACGTGAGAAGTCACTCATCTTGTTTTATTAGTATTATTAATGTAATAAAATGAGAAAATCTTTTATATAAAATGTAATACTTTTATAAAGTTATTTGTTTTATTAGACAATAATTAGAATATATTATATTTTATTATGTATAGTCTTTGCATAGTATTTGCATAGTAATATCTTTTTATATAAAATAGAGTACTTTTATAAAGTTATTTATTTTATTAGACAATAATTAGAATATATTATATTTTATAATGCATAGTATTTGCATAGTGCTTTCATATAGTGTTTCAGATAATAAATCTTTTATATAAAATGTAATACTTTTATAAAGTTATTCTATAAATAGAATATATTATATTTTATTATGCATAGTGTTGTATAAGACTACATAGTGTTTTGCATAGTAAAATCTTTTTATATAAAATAGAATACTTTTATAAAGTTATTCGTTTTATTAGATTATAAATAGAATATATTATATTTTATTTAAAAGATTTTGCTTTTAAATACGCATCGTCCGATTAAAGTAAATCAATGGACTGTTCATGAATTAGTTACTATGCGATCCATTCTTCTATAAATGAAGCTCAATCATTCATTATTTCTTACTTAATTCTTTGAAACTCTGAGAGAGAAACTATAGAGAGAGTTCTTCTTCTATAATCTTGAGCGTATTTCTTTAGAGTTTAAGAAAGCTTTGAGCGTAGTGCAAGTTTTTTTCAAGAATATTCCCGCCCTGCCAGTCGGAATACTTTTCTTTTTCTGGTAGGGGATATTATTTGTTGTACTCGTAAGAGATATTATTTGTTGTACTCGTAAGGGGTATTATTTCTTTTGTGTTCATGAAGAGAACTTCTGTTATTCCATTATTTATTATTCTGTTGGAATAACCTGTATACGCGGACTACCCTATACTTGGTGAAATTCTTCTGTTATTCCAATTTTTATTATTCTGTTGGAACATCCTGTCTGTGCGTTTTACGCCGAACATGGTTCCGTCTTTATTATTCTGTTGAAATATCTCGTCTCATGCATTTTACGCCTGCACTGGTTAAAATCTTTATTATTCTCGTTAAAATATCTTGTTATGCATGCGCTTTTACGCCGGACTGGTTAAAAATCTTTATTATTCTATTGGAATATCCGCTTCGGCATGTAATTTACTTTGATCTTGTTCCATTATTTATTATTTCATTGGGAATAATGCATGCAGCCTATCTATATCGCACGGGGAATCCTCCCGTTATTCCATTCTTTATTATTCTCGTTGGAATAACTTTGTCTATGTGGATTACCACATGCATGGTGAATGATCCTTTGTATTCATTCTTTATTAAATTGTGGAAATGATCTGCCCAAGTGGATTACCTTATGGCGAAAATCCATTCATAGCTTCATATATTCTATTATACTCGGTTGGTTAAAGTTTTGGCTTCTATACTCCATGAAATTAGTGGAATATCCTTGATATTTGCGCTTCATCCAAAGATCTTTTCATGGAAATATTCTTCTCAAGATTCTTGAATTTTACTCTCTACAAAGAAGTATCATGTTGACAATTTGGACATTATTGGTTCTCGCATAAATTAATTCTTGAACTTGTTTTATTGAATTATTATGTCATTGTCATCATCCTCATGTTTATATTATGTTGAAAGTCATCGTGGCTTCAGTAGTGCATAGATGGACTTGGTATGATTATGACCAGGGATTATTCGGTATAATCATGACCGTAATATTATAAATGATGTGGAAAAAGTCCTCATTGACCCGTAGTGCATTGTTGGACAGTTTTTTGTATGATTATGGCTATGGATTCTCTTCGGCCAAGGGTGCAAAGATGAATTATTTTATGGCATGATCAGGACCGTTGATGGAAACACGATTATCTTTGGTCCGTAGTGCATGGATAATTCGTGGTCATGATACTAATGAATATCCTTGGTCGTAGTGCAGGGGTGATTCAATGATGTGGATTAATTATTGAGCTGAGTCTCAGCGATGAAATATTAATTCATGGATGTGATAATAATGAATATCTTTGGCCGTAGTGCATGGATAATTCATGGATGTGATACTAACGAATATCCTTGGCCGTAGTGCATGGATAATTCGATGATGTGAATAATTTATTAAGCTGAGTCTCAGCGATAAAATATTGGTTATACACTTTTAATTCGTAGAAGATAGTAGATATCATGTTCTACTTGACTCTTCTAAAATATAGTTGTATGTCTTTGGCATGTAGTGCAAAGATGAATTGTTAATGAATATCTTTGGCCGTAGTGCAAAGATGAATTTATTAGTAGGATTATGAGCAGGAATTCTGATTTGGTATAACCATGATTTTTGATGTTTCAGGTGAAGATAGGTGATGAAAATTATCTTCGTTCTGGTTGCAAAGAGAAATTTAGAACCACAATTATGATTAAGAGTTATTCATATGATTGTGGACATGAACTGTTGATTTATTTTACATGGATAAAACATTATTGGTGGACTTTTAACCTAGAGAAGATAATAGACCTTATGGTCTATTTGACTCTTCTAATGGATTGCTCGTTCCGCTGCAACTATGGTTGAAAAGTTTTATCATCTACTATATGTTCTAAATCTCTGATTTATTATTGATGAAAGCTATTGATAACTTAATTATCTTTAGTCATGATATTCTTTACTGGGCTAGTTGTGCTCACCCTTTCTGCTTCACAATTCCTTTCGTGTAATAAGAGTGTGTTAGTAAAGAGTGTTGTTTAAGGTCGAAAGGGATAACAAAGGAAAAGAACAAATGGTCTCTAATTGCAGAGGTTCTCCCTAAACAAGTATAGAAAAGTGTGTTGTATTCTATACAACATTTAGTAGTTATATTTGGTGAATCAAATAGGGTGAAAGTTAACCCAACTTTGGAAGGGTGTTTTGCCACTATCATACAAGATGTCTAATGACATACAACCTCGTATTATCATAAGACAGGGTTGTGCGCATCCACTTACTGAGTATATCTACGGGCACTACCTATATGATCTTGGAGTTTATTTGAAATATAATATTCACTTGGAAACAGTGGAGATAGTTATATGTCAAGAGAAGACTCACCATTGGAGAGAAGATGATAGTAATCTTCTCGTTTTTTTTGGGGTCTATTGGGTCAACCAAGGATAATTATGTGGCCATATGATATCTATTATAACCTAGACGCATGGCCTCCTCTGTACGAAGGTTTCCTTGAGCACTTTCCAAAGATTTTAATTTCTAAAACAGTTTTTGACTATACTTTTATGTAAAGTACCATTGTAAGGTTGTGGCCGAGGCACCATGAGAGTTACATACATTTGTATTAAAACTCACAGTTAACTGTGGTCGTATTCTATACGACAGCTCAACAGTTGTATAAATGAAGTTGTATTTAAATTTTGTACTATGTATCTGGCGACTCAGAATGGGTGATGTATACCTAATTTTGGGGGCATCACATTATTTCTTCCAAATTTATGAATTTTATTCTTTGGGGGTGAGATAGTATGGAATAACTCATTCCAAGTAGAATGAAATGAATCATTTCATTCTCCATTCTATTCCTAAACGTAGGATTAAGGAATTCTTATTATACCTAATTTGAATTCCTAATTCTAAAGAAACTGTTAGAAATAATAGGATCACACACGGACACTTAAACAATAAAGAATGAAGAACACAAGAGATTTACGTGGTTCCCCAATTTGGGTACTCCACAGGCGGCGGCTTATTGTTTATTGATGATTCCTTGGTTATATAGGACTTTACAATAGATAGTATATATACCTACTAATCATATTCCAACCCTACTTCATATTATGGTCAATTACCCATAATACCCAATCCAATTAACAATCAGCAAAACTAAGTTGCCGACGAAATGGTAAATGAAACCATATTCTTTGAAAGGCACGCCACAACGCTACCAGACATTAGCCCCAGACGGTCTCGGTGTTAACAAGACCTCAAGGCTTCTTACTAAGCTTGACCAACAGGTGCCCCTTATGTCATCATGGCAAGAGACCATACCCGCACCCCCCCCAAGACGTTCGGAAGACTCATATTCTTAATCGGAGAAAGGCGCATAAAAGTTAGGAAGTGTGATCAATTATAAATACATAACGATAATAAAAATTACAAGTACCTCCCACATAATTTACTTTCAAGTACTAGAGTACCTATATTCTTCCATGTTGGCGTTTCTGGCATGGACTAATTCTCACAACGAAATTATCTTCCGACGGTCCCAACCGTCAAGTTTTTCAGGTATGATAGTTTGTTCATGTGTAAGTTTTTCGCTTGTTGTTCGGTGATTTTGCGGGAGGATAGATTTTGGTGTTAAGAGTGATCCTTGCTAATGCTAATGTGTTTCACATTAATTAAATTTGTGCTTTGTGTTTGGGGATGGTATTAGGGATTATGATTTCTTGATTCTCTAACGTTTTGTTAATAATGCGTTAATTAACAAACAGTACTTTGATTTAGAATTAAGAAATCGTAATTTAAAAAAATGATGAAGACACTATTACTAACATTCATTGCATGAAAAATATCAAATGCAAGCTCAATGCAACATGTTTTTACTCAAATAACTTTTTAATATGGCAGGTAGTAGAGGAAGGTATTGTTTCATAAAACTGAATTAAAAATTTTGAATGGAATAAAAGATTTGAATATAGAATGAAATAATATATTTGATAATTGTTTGTCTAAAATATCTGATATCTGAATACATGTATTATTCTATTTTAACTTTTTGAACGGGTATAAATAAATTTATTATATAATTATAAATAAACAATACTATCTTAATTATATCTAAGACAAATTAAATATAAATTTTTGAATAGTCTTTAATGAAGTATACTATTAAAAATATAATTTTAGAAATAAAACACTAAAAAATATTAATAACATTTTATAGTATATAAAATCAAAACAAAAAATTGCAACAACATTTATTAAATTGGCTATCCAATCTGCTAAACAAAAATAAAAATTAATTTATACCTAACAAAATTTGTTTACAATAATAAAGAAGATGAATATTGAATGTAAATTATAATTGTTTATAAGCGAATGTAAATAAAAATATCATTTAGCACTACTTCTTAGTCATTCAGCTACAAAATTTTTGGATGAATAATGGTTCAGCCACATTCAGATTATAAAAATTGTTAAACAGCCGATCTGAATGACTTAGGGGGTGTTTGATAAAAATTGAATGAATCTGAATCTGAATGAACTGAATTTGAATCTGAATGAAAAAAATTGTTTGATAATTAATATGTCTGAAACATCCGAATGACAGAATTTTATTATTTTATCCCTTTGAATATTCAAAGTTGTTGTAAATTTATTTAATATTACTTAATATAATTTTTAATTTTTTTTTTACTTTATTCAGATGCTCATTTAGCCATTCAGCAAAAAAATCTAACTTAGTCATTCAGCTCAATCATCTGACCGATTTAGCCATTCAGACCAATTTTTTCCAAAACAAACGTATTCAATGGCTGACCGATTCAGCCATTCAGATGTATTCAATCCTAAATAAACATCCCTTTATTCAGTCAAATTTAAACGTATCGAAACTCATTCAGAAGTAAACAAATAATCCCGAAAAAAACTAAGCCCAAACTCCAAGAAAAACAAAATCAATTTTTAAATATAAAAATGAGTTAAAACATCTTATTCTAAGTCGACTTGCACTAATTTTGCAATTTGAAGAGTCATTTTGGTTGGTCAAAAATCAATCTCGAATTCAACAATCAAAACTCTTCTTTAATACAGGCAAATATGAGATGTTCTTTATGGTTATATTAAACTTTTTGTATCTTATAGTTGTGAAATTCTCATTAATCTACATGCATGTAGAATTTGATCTTCATGCATGTATGTAGAAAAACACATACATTGATAATCTATTAATCTATCATCTCTAAAACATGACTCTTGACCATAATCAGAAATTACAATACACATTTCTCAGAATTATTTGTGTGAGTAGGGTAGCTTAGGTGTATTATTAGTAGCCATACTTCATTCATGAGCAAGAGGAATATGACTAACATGGATGTGTCACCTATAAATTTGATATCTGGTTTGCTTATTTTATATATAGTATAATCCTTTGGAGTGAATTTATTTTAAAACTATAATACTGAATATTTCAATATTAATGTTGAGATGGTGGAGAAAACTAAAATGCAATTCTTTTTATCGAATTATCAACTATTCTAACTATGATGGATTTACAATCATTTTTGACCGTTATAGTGCTAAAATAAAGAATTCCAAATTTATGTTTTGAGAATTCGTTTCTGTAAGTTGTAATACTATAATAATATTAAGCATACATACAACGGATATAAATTTATGTTAGTCAAGTATGATGGAGTATTTGAGGAACTTAAGCTAGTCATTATTAAGTGATTGATGGGGCGTGATTTTGACACCGTTGAAACCCTAACTTAATTTCCTATATAAATATATGATTGTCATGCTTCTCCACTTAATTAACATACGAGATCAGAGTATATACTAAGAACCATATTATAGAAGTAATAACAGAGAGTTTCAGAAATATAGATAGTACTGCAATGAAATTGGTTATAAATACAATAGATAATATAGATAGTTTAATATGAACATGAACAGAACATTTCATATTTGCCTGTATTAACATAGTAAATTAAGAAGAGTTTTGATTGTTGAATTCAAGATGTATTTTTTGACCAATCAAAACGATTCTTCAAATTGCAAAATTAGTGCAAGTCAACTTAGAATAAAGTGGTGTTTGATAAAATTGAGTGTTAAGACCTAAACAGTTTAGACGTCTGAATAATATAGAGCGTCTGAATAGAATTGTATCTGAATGAAAAAATGTTGTTTGATAATTTCTTTTTTCAAAATGTCTGAATAACAATATTTTACCTTTTTAACCCTTTGAACAAAAGAAAAAAATATATAAAAATAAAACAAAAAAAGAACAACTCTTTTTCTCTCTCTTTATTATCACCATCCTTATATTTCGTTCAAAGAGATCCATCATATTGTTTTGAGTATCAAAAGAAAAAATTACTTGGCCCCTTCATGTTTAAGATCTATTACAGGTGACGAGCAAACATCAAATTGGTTGTGATCATTTAGGACCATTGTTACAGCAGTAACGGCTAGATCTTGAGGCAAAGTTTGTGGTGGAGGTTATGGTGTTTGCAGACAACTGATTTCACAACAAATAGAGGAGAAAGGAGAAATATTTTAGGGCAATTTTCAGACATGAGTTTCTTTCTGATTTGGGTTTTGATCCTTTGTTCGGTCAATTGATTTCTTATTATTTAGGAATCTGATTTTGGGTTTTAATCAAATCATATTTGTGACGCCCCCAAAATTAGGTATACATCACCCATATTGGGTCGCCAGATACATGATACAGAATTCAAATACAACTTACTAATACAACTGTCGTGTACAATATGACAAAACATAAACTGTGAGTTTGAATACAAATATTATATACTAGAGATTATACAAACTCAAAAGGATTCCCCATTACAATTATTATCACACTATTTTACAGAATAGTGATGACTACTAATGCTATCCTCACGGACCATCACTCCGCTCCCCAGACTCGTCTCGCCTATATTCTCATTTCACGAAGAAAAAGTGAAAGAAAGGGTGAGCTCAACTAGCCCGAGAAGAAATATTATGACTAAGATAATGCGCAATAAATTATCATTAGTCTCCAACAATGTTAAACCGATAAAATATAATAGACATCAAGTTTAAGCTGCAATGAACAAGCAATCCATTAAAAGAGTCAAGTAGAAAATAAAATCTACTATCTTTTATGATTAAAAAGGTTTTTCATCATCATTATATTTGAGACTCACTTTTAATAAATATTCCACATCATCAAATCACCCACTACTACGGCCAAGGATATTCTTTCTTTAGTATCACGACCACAATTATCCATGCACTCACGGGTCAAGAATATTTGTGTATTCATTAATGGTCATGATCATGCCAACAACTGTCCATTAATGCACTACGGGCCAATGAGGACTTTTACCACATCATTTGTAACATTACGGTCATGATTACACCGAATAATCCATGGTCATAATCATACCAAGTTCATCTATGCACTACAGGTCACAGATGACTTTCAACATAATATAAACATGAGGATGATGCCAATGATATAAGAATTCAATAAAACAAGTTCAAGAATTAATTTGTCCAAGAGCTACTAATGTCTAAATTGTCAACATGATACTACTTTGTAGAGTAAAATTCAAGAATGATCAGAAGAATATTTTCATGAAAAGATACTGGATGAAGCACAAATATCAAGGATATTCTACTAATTTCATGGAGTATAAGTCAAAACTTTAACTTGGTGAGTATAATAAAGAATGGAATAACAAAAGAAATCACCATGCATGCAGATTCTTGATGTATAAAAGTTATTCCAACAGAATACTAAATAATCGGAACCTGTGTCGGACGAAATTACACCGACAAGATGTTCCAATGTAATAATAAAGAATGGAATAACAATGAAATCACCATGCATGCGATTTCAGATGATGAAGTTATTCCAATGAGAATACTAATAAGGGCGGAATCAGTCCCAAGATAAAACGCATGTATGCATGTGATATTCCAATGTAATAATAATAAAGAGCGGAACCCAGTCCAACAGAAAACGCATGCATGAGGATATTCCAACGAGAATAATAAAGAGGCGGAATCAGTCCCGTAAAAACGCATGCATGGATATTCCAAATGTAATAGTAAAGAGGCGGAATAATAGAAGAATGTCACCAAGTATAGGGTGAGATCACGTATCTGAGTTATTCCAATGTAATAATAAGCAATGGAATAACAATTGTTCTCTTCATGAATAAGAAAGAATAACACCCCTTACCATAAAAGAAACTGAATATAAAAGTAGTTAAGTAACATAATACTTTTCTTCTATCTCTCTATAGTTTTCTCTAGAGTTCGGTGAATTGTAAGTAAAAATAATGAAGGAATGAGCTTCTATTTATAGGAAAATGGAATGCATAGTAACTAATCCATGAACGGTCCAAATTGATTTACTTTAATTTGACGGTCCATATTTAAAGCAAAATCTTTTAAATAAAATATAATATATTCTATTTATAATATAATAAAACGAATAACTTTATAAAAGATTTTACTATGCAAATACTATACGCAGCATTATGCAAACACTATGCATAATAAAATATAATATATTCTAATTATTTTCTAATAAAATGTATAGCTTTATAAAAATATTCTATTTTATATAAAAAGTTTTTACTATGCAAAATACTATGCGTATACATTATGTTAACACTATGCATAATAGAATATAATATATTCTATTTATGAATAACTTTATAAAAGTATTGCATTTTTATATAAAAGATTTTCTCGTATTATTACATTAATAATACCAACAAAACTGAGTGATTTATCACGTAAGCATCAATAATCAATACAGGTGCTACTCTTATGCAACTAATGCGTAGACATCGTATTTTTAACACCGGGTGTTTCAACAGTTAACGGTAAAACTTTCGTCGTTATTTTCATAAAGTATTTTTGTCATTTTTTCAATCCGACAATAATTCCGTTGTGGGGTCCACCAATGATTGTGCCGTTGTACTAATATTCCTGTTAAAACGAATATTCCCCGACCAATCGAATATTATATAACAACTTGCGTACTTTGCAAAATTTATAAATATTACCCACAACTATTATATCAATTTCACTCCATAATATTCAAAATTAATAGAAAATTCATCTTTATTAAAAAAGTTGGGGTTTTACAATCTCCCCTTCTTATGAAATTTTGCCCTCGAAATTAGGGTACGTACCTGGTATGTCGAAGAGGTAAGGATACCTTGATTTTATTTCAGATTCTAACTCCCAAGTCATTTCCTCAACATCGTGGTTTTTCCACAAAACTTTGAGTTGAGGTATAACTAATTGTGTAGAATATGTTCCTTCTTATCCAAGATTTGAACAGAACCTCTTCATACGCCAAATCTTTCGCTATTTCGTCCGGTTCCAACTCAATAATGTGGTTCGGGACTTCCACATATTTACGTAACATGGATATGTGAAAAACGTTATGAACACGAGACATACTTGACGGTAAAGCGAGTCTATAGGCCACAGTTCCTACTCGATCAAGAATTAAAAATGGACCGATGAATCGAGGATTGAGCTTTCCTCTCTTTCCAAATCTCGTAAGTCCTTTCCATGGAGCAACACGTAACAACACATGATCTCTTATATCGAATTCCACGTCCTTTCGATGAAGATCAGCATAACTCTTTTGTCGATCTTGTGAGATTTTTATACGTTGCCGGATCGTTTGAATCTTTTCCATAGTCATACGTACCAACTCTGGTCCCAACAACGTTGCTTCACCCACCTCATCTCAGCATACTGGAGAATGACACTTTCTTCCATACAACGCTTCGAATGGAGCCATGCCAATACTTGCTTGATAACTGTTGTTGTAGGAAAACTTCACCAATGGTAAGAACTTGTCCCAACTTTCCTTGAAATCAAGGACACGGAGTCTTAATAGATCTTCAAGAGTTTGAATAGTCCTCTCCGACTGTCTGTCCGTTTGAGGATGATATGATGAGCTAAATCTTAAATCTGTGCCCATAGCTTTTTGCAAACTAACCCAAAATCGCGAAGTGAATCTTGGGTCTCGATCAGAAACTATGGATACTGGCATACCATGCAATCTTACAACCTCGTTTATGTACATACTGAAAGCAAGACGTTCAAGTGTATAAGTTTCTCAGATCGGTAAGAAATGAGCGAGACTTAGTCAATCTATCAACAATGACCCAAATCGCATCTATGCCTTGAGAAACTTTGGGAAGACCAGTAACAAAATCCATGGTAATGTGCTCCCACTTCCATTCTGGAATTTCAAGTGGTTGCAATGTACATTTTGGTACTTGATACTCACTTGACTTCGTTGACACGTTAGATACCTTGAGATAAACAAATATATATCTCTCTCTTCATATTGCCCCACCAAAATGTATGTGTGAAGATCATGATATATTTTGGTACTCTGAGATGGATTGCAAGCGGTGTGTTGTGCGCCCATCATGATTTTATAATTTAAATTAGGGTCGTTAGGAACACAAAGTCCGGAGTTGACTCAAGTATTTCTTCTTCATCGATTCTTGCTCCCAGATCGCACCTTCTTGTACTTTCTTCCTCATACGCATCATTTCCGGATTCAGAATTTCGAGCAACTTTAATTTTATCAATTAAAGTCGGTTCTACTCAGATATTTGCCATCATCACGTGGGTCCCTGGAGTCTTTATCTCTATCTCCATCCTTTGCAAGTCATACAAAATGGGCCTTTGCGTTGACAATATTGCACTCGTACCCGCATATGATCTTCTACTCAATGCATCAGCTACCACGTTCGCTTTTCCAGGATGGTATTGGATGGTATGATCATAATCTTTCAACAGTTCAAGCCAATGCCGTTGTCACATGTTAAGTTCCTTCTACGATTTCAGTTCAAGCCAAGCCAACAGTGGAGTAGCGATTTGAGAAAACCCTTCTACGAATCTCCGATAATAACCAGCTAAGCCGAGAAAGCTACGTATTTTGGTCACTGGGTTGCTCCCAGATTTGAATAGCTTTAATCTTTGCTGGGTGAATAGATATTCCATGACTTGATACCACATGCCCAAGGAATGCTACTTCCTCAAGCCAGAACTCGCATTTCTTTAACTAGGCATAAAGCTTATATTCACGAAGCTTTTGGAGTATCAGCCTCAAGTGTTGCTCATGATCTTCACGGGTTTTGAAATATATGAGGATGTCATCAATAAAGACAACCACAAAGTGATCCAAATATTCCTTGAATACTCGGTTCATCATATCCATGAAGGCAGCAGGAGCATTAATCAATCCAAAGGACATGACTAGGAATTCATAATGCCCGTACCGAGTTTTGAAAGCCGTCTTTGGAATGTCATCGGTTCTAATCTTCAATTGGTGATATCCTAACGAAGATCAATCTTTGAATAGAATTTGGCTCCTTGCAATCGGGTCAAACAGTCATCAATACGTGGCAATGGGTACCTATTTTTGATGGTGACATGATTCAACTCCCGATAATCAATACAAAGTCGCATACTCCCTTCTTTCTTCTTCACGAATAGAATAGGAGCACCCCAAGGAGAAGTACTAGGACGAAAAAAGTCAATGTCTAACAATTCCTGCAGTTGAGTTTTTAACTCCTGAAGTTCAATAGGAGTTATTCGATATGGGGATTTAGAAATGGGTTTTGTACCGGGTTCAAGGTCGATACAAAATTCAATTTCACGCCTCGTGGGTAGGCGAAGTTCTTGTGGAATACATCAAGAAATTCATTAACAATAGAAATATTATTCAAAACTGACGTATTTTTGTTTCGATCTGTGACATGAGCTAAGAAAGCTTGACATCCGTTTTTCAATAAACGAATAGCTTTATTGTAAGACCCCAAATTATTAATAAATGAAATTTATTTTCCTCTAATTATTATTTTGAAATAGTAAGGGTTGATGTGATTAATGTGGATAGTTATGGGTAAAATACGCAAATATTTCAAAATAAGCAAGTGGTTATAAAATATTCATTGTTCTTAGGGAATATTCGTTTGGTCGTGGAATATTAAATCGTCTTGGGAATATTAAATGCATTTGACCAGTAGTGACCATGTGTGGGTCCCATAACGGAAAGCGATTGGATGAAGAAAACGACAAATATAAGTTGTTTAAAAATAACACAGTAGTAGTTATTCTACAGATTTAATCGTTGGAATACCCGGTGGTAAAACACACGATGTCGCATTGTTGCACAAGAAGACACGCAGTATTGCACCAATTATTGATTCTTACGTAAGAAGACACTACTCAATAATTGTTACAGTAGTTACTGTTCAGTATTTTATTTTATTGATTTAATAATTTGCTGCGTTGATATTCTATATTGTTGTTATTTCAATAATTGTCATTACACAGTATTTTTCATTATCGAAGCAATAATTCATATTATCCGAATAATATTATTAGATAACATTATTGGCAATGTCTAGAAAGTTACATCTAAGGAGAGGTTTGGTCACCTAATGCGGCGCCCGAGAAGGAGAAATTCTTATTCGAAAGCCCTCTCTTCCAGGACCCGCACTGGTTGTCAATATTGTGATTACGTAATATTATTTGTGAATAATTAATTATTGATTCATATGATGAGAAAAATATTGATTTTATGTGGATATAGATGGAGAAAATTTTTAATGTGACAATTGTTGAAAATTGAAATTTTATCTTTTTCTGATAAAATAATTCATTTAAATATATTATTATATTTTAATAATATAATAATGATGATATTTTTACGATGAATGTGGGATATATGAGTATATGTGGAGGAGTATTTTTGTTGCCAAAAATGTTTAAAACATGTTAAACATGTCGGTGGACCCCATTTCTTGACTGAAATTTGATTATAGCCTGAAAAATCGCCCGTTTGTGGATTTCGATCAATTTTTGTTTGAAATTTGGAAAAACTTTCTTCTACAAATTTGTAGAGAATTTAATTTCCTATAAAAACTTCATGAGATTCGAATTTTCCGATAAAAGGGCTATTTATTATGAATTATTGAAGTTAGGAGTTCAAATAATTGATTTTTGGAAGTTTTAAATATTTATATTAACAAAAACGTTTTTTTACATTTGTAAGCCTCATTAATCACATGTTAAGTTGCTGAAATCAGAAGTCTAAGTGGGCGTATAAAAATTTTAATATATATTAATATTATATTAAATTTTCTGCTTTGGTGTTCTAAGTATTTTCCTATAAATAGGGTTCTTAGGTTAGAATTGAAAATCACACCAGAAACTGAAGTTTTCTCTCTCTATATTATCGAGCGTATTCTTGTGAGTATTTTGAGTATATTTTGAGTATTGTTGTACGGTGCAAGTTCAAGTCATAGCCAATATCCGGCGTTTCAACTAGAAGTGTTATTCTTTCGAGGTAAGGGATATTATTGTTTTCGTAATGATATTATTTCTTCAATATCACTATGTTGAAATATTGATCTGAAGTTTTTATCAAATTTGGAACTTTTGGTGCTCTGAGTTCTTATTCACGTATCTGACTATTATTCACGAATCATCTAAGACTATTCATCGAAAAATGAAAATTTTTCTTTTCGTCTAAAATATCTATTGTGGGTACTAGCTTCGATTGTATCCATGTTTTGATCATTCTTCAATTTTACACCACTATGATTATTTTTGAGGTATTTTTGGACGTGGATAAAACAAAGTACGAATCCTTAATCCTTGTCATTTTGTTTCATTGGATTCGTTTTTTAAAATATTTTCATCATCCTCGGTCTTAAATGATGATATTATTAAATATCTTTGGCCCTGTAGCAAAAAGATGAATGATTTCGATGAATATCTTTGGCCCGTAGTGCAAAGATGAGCAGTGTTTAGATGAACATGACCCGGTGATGAATATTTTTGGCCCTGTAAGTAAAAGATGAATATTTGATTCTAGATATATATTGATTGATGTTACAGGGATAAAAGATAAACGATGAACTTTTAAATTCATACATAGAAGATAGTAGTTTGCATTCTCTACTTAACTCTTCTAATGAATTATTATTTCCGCTGCGAATATTGATTTAAAACTTGTTGTCTATTATATTCTATTAGATTTTTCCCTGTTGAAGACTAACGATAATTTGTTGTATATTATCTTAGTCATAATATTATTTACTGGGTTAGTTGAGCTCACCTTTTTCCTTTTTGTTCCATTTTTCTTCTCAGGAGGAGATAATGTAGCGAGTACGAGTCGGGGGATGTAGTTATGGTTCTAGAGAGAGTTGTTTAGTAGTCCTCACCATTTTTGTAAAATAATGTATTAATAATTATGATGAGGATTTATTTGTATGTGGATATTGTCTAGATGACAATATCTGTATTTAAACTCACAGTTTATATGTTGTAATAATAAAGTTGTAGTTAAATCTGTACCATGTATTTGACAACTCAGAATGGGTGATGTATACCTATTTTGGGGGCGTCGCAGTTGGTATCAGAGCTATAAGTAAAGAGCCCCGAGCCTCTATCTGGTGACTTCCTATTGATGGGGATGCACCGAAGCCAGACTCTCCGTAGGGGACGCCGTTCTGCAGTGGCAAACTGATAAGTATCACTGGTGAGGTGCTGACACATGATGGTGTCCAGAGTCACAGTTGGTATCAGAGCTTAGGATATGATCTCCTGGCGGAGATCGGGAATAGAACTCAGAGGAGAGAGGCGAGTAAATCCTTCGCTAGTGTGTCCTACCTAAGCTTATTTGTTAGTTGGTCAGTATATAGGGATATTATGTGATATATTGATTTCTTTAATTAACCCTTGTTTTATGACAGTATTTGAGAATGTCGACTGAGAATATTAACAAATGGAAATGAGATCGTGGAAATGCTCAGACTTACCAATGAGGAGAACGTGCAACAGGCTGGCAATGTTCCTCCTGTGAACAACACCACTGAGCAGACGATGAACGACGCAATGTTTAGAAGCTTTTTGCAGTTCATACAAAATCAAACGAGGGAGACTCGTGTTCAAAATACAGGAGGAAATGATAGCAATTCACGGGTTGTCACAGCCAAGCAGTTCAAAGAGTTGGGACCACCAGAATTTAAGGGAAAACCGGATCCGATCATGGCAAAAACATGGGTCAAGCAAATTACCAAGATATTTGATGTCTTGGGATGCACGGAGGAACAGAAGGTTCCATTCGCCACCTTTATGTTAAAGTGGCGAAAGGCGTATCTTGGTGGGAGTCTCGTGAAGCGTACTCCATCTAGACGCACTCAAAGATGTCTTGGGAGACGTTTTTAAAACTATTTATTGACAAATACTTTCCGAAAGTGTTCATCATATGAAGGAAGTGGAGTTCATCGATTAGAACAAAACAACATGACGATTGTCTCAAAGATGCGAGGCAAAGTTTGCAGAGTTATCCGTGTTTGCACCTCATTTGGTGGAGAATGAGGAACGATGACGCGAATGTTTCGAGAGGTTTGAAACTGGCATACGACAAAGATCTCATCTCTCATAAATTTTCTCTTTATTCAGATGTTGTTAACAGGGCTCAATTGTTAGAGCGAGATAACGAGTACGGTCAACCGAGGGACCACAATCAGGAGCATACCAGAGATAGAAGTCAACAAAACAACGATAACCAGTGGAGAAAGAAAAAGACGGACAAAAATGGTAACCACTCTGGTGGAAATCATGGCCATGAAAATAGAAGAAGCGAGTCAGGAGGAGATTTTAAAAAGAGGAGATTCAACAACGACCATGTAAAGACGACAAAGCAAAGAAGAATCGGTTCCTGGTGGAGGAGGAGAAAGACCACCGGTCATATGCTATAAATGCGAGAAAGAGGGACATATCAGTCCAAACTGCCCACAACAGTTCAAGGTATGCTATAATTGTGGAAAGGAAGGACATATCGCTCGAGATTGTACGGTAGCGAAACCTAGTTCAGCGGGGACGGTGACTCAAAAGATTGGCCCAGAAAAGTCAAAGTCAACGGTTCCTGGAAGAGAGTTTGTTGTGACTGGTCAAAATGTGAAGAACCCAAACGAGGTGATCACGGGTAAGCTAATCATAAATTCTTGTGAAGTTTATACTTTACTAGATACCGGTGCTACCCATTCATTTATCTCTCCTACTTGTGCTCAACGTTTAAATTTGACTCCGGAAAAATTAGACTTTGACCTATCTGTGGAAACTCCGTTAGGAGAAACTTTCATCACATCCACTGTTTATAAATCTTGTTTGATTCAAGTTCGCACCATCACCTTACCTGTTGACCTTATCTCTTTAAAGATACTTGCTTTTGATGTGATTTTAGGGATTGATTGGTTAACCACTCATCATGCCAAAATTGATTATTTTCGTAAGGTTGTTAGTTTTCATATTCCTAATCAACCTGTTGTTCGAATTCAGGCAATTAAACCATTAAAATCAATCACTGTTATATCTAATCATAAAGCTATTCGTTTATTGAAAAACGGATGTCAAGCTTTCTTAGCCCATGTTATGGATTTGAATAAAGACACGTCAAATTTGAATATATATTCTGTTGTTATTGACTTTCCGACGATTTCTCAAGAACTTTCCGGCCTACCCCCGTAACGTGAAGTTGAATTCTTTATTGATCTTGAACCCGTACAAAGCCCATTTCTAAAACCCCATATCGAATGGCTCCTATTGAACTACGAGGAGTTAAAAGTCCAACTACTGAGGAGTTGTTGGACATCGGTTTCATTCGGCCCCAAGTACATCTCCTTGGGGTGCTCCCTGTTTTATTCGTAAAGAAGAAAGACGGGAGTATGCGACTTTGTATTGACTATCGGGAATTGAACCATGTCACCATCAAGAATAGGTATCCACTACCTCGTATTGATGACCTGTTTGACCAGTTGCAAGGAGCACAATTCTTTTCAAAGATCGATCTTCGTTCTGGATATCATCAGCTGAAGATTAGAACTGAGGATATTCCAAAGACTGCCTTCAGAACTCGGTATGGGCATTATGAATTCTTAATCATGTCTTTCGGATTGACTAATGCTCCTGCGGCTTTCATGGATATGATGAACCGAGTATTTAAGGATTATTTGGATCAGTTCGTTGTTGTCTTTATTGATGGCATCCTCATATATTCTAAAAGTCGTGAAGATCATGAGCACCATTTGAAGCTGGTACTCCAAAGGCTTCGTGAAAACAAACTATATGCCAAGCTGAAGAAATGCGAGTTCTGGCTTGAGGAAGTAGCATTCCTTGGGCACGTGGTGTCGAAACATGGAGTATCTGTTGATCCAGCGAAGATTGAAGCAATACAAAGTTGGGAGCAACCAAGTCATGGATCAAGACGTAGCTTTTTGGGCTTAGCAGGTTATTATCCGAGATTCGTGGAAGGGTTTTCTAATTCCTACTCCATTAACTCAAATTTAACTTCGGAAGGATACAAAATTTGTTTGGAGCGAAGAATGCGAGAAGAGTTTCCAAGAGCTTAAGAGAGAGACTTATTTAAGACTGTGTGCTAACAATACCATCCTGGTTGGATGGATTTGTTATCTCAATGATGCTTCTAGCAAAGGGTTAGGATGTGTTCTCATGCAACGTGGTTAAGTCATAGCTTTATGCCTCATGACAACTTAAAGAATATGAGAGGAATTATCCTACTCATGACCTAGAGTTAGCGGAAGATCATTTTTTTGCGCTTAAAGATATGGAGGCACTATCTATATGGGGAGAAAGTGGAGATATATTCGCACCATAAAAGCCTTAAATATTTCTTCACTCAAAAGAACTCAACATGCGACAAATGACGTTGGCTCGAACTATTGAAAGACTACGATCACACTATTCAATACCATCCCGAAAAGCGAAGCGTGGTAGGCGACGCTTTGAGTAGAAGATCATACGCAGGAACGAGTGCGATGATGTCGTATATCGCATAGAGCCAACTTTAATAGAAAAAGTTAAGGTTGCTCAAGCCACCAATCCAGAAGTCGATGCATATGAAGAAGAAAGTACAAGAAGGTGTTATTAGGGCGAGAATCGATGAAGAAGGAATACTTGAGTCCATTCCGGACTTTGTGTTCTAACGACTCGATTTGAAGTACAAGATTATGATCGAGGCACATACATACACCATTTGCAATCCATCTCGAAGTACCAAATGTATCGTGATCTCGACATACATTTTGGTGGAACAATATGAAGAGAGAGATTGCAAAGTTTATCTCAACGTGTTTAACTTGTCAACGTGTAAAGGCGGAGCATCAAATGCCAAAGGGTCCATTGGAACCACTTGAGATTTCGAAATGGAAGTGGGAACACATTACTATGGATTTCGTTATGGGTCTTCCTACGGTTTCTCAAGGCATTAATGCTATTTGGGTTATTGTTGATAGATTAACCAAGTCTACTCATTTCTTGCCGATACGGGAGACTTATTCCCTTGAACGTCTTGCTCAAATGTATGTAAATGAGATTGTAAGATTGCATGGCATGCCAGTATCCATAGTTTCAGATCGTGACCCAAGATTCACTTCAAGATTTTGGGTTAGCTTGCAAAAAGCTATGGGTGGATTTACGATTCGATTCTGCATACCATCCTCAAAGCAGACGGACAATCGAGAGAGGACTATTCAAACTCTTGAAGATTTATTAAGACTCGTGTCCTAGACTTCAAGAGGGCAATTGGGATAAGTATTTATCATTGGTGGAATTCTCCTACAACAACAGTTATCAGGCAAGTATAGGTGTGGCCCCATTTGAAGCATTGTATGGACGAAAGTGTCGCTCTCCAGTATGTTGGGACGAGGTGGGTGAAGCAACATTGTTGGGACCCGAGTTGGTACGTATGACTATGGAAAAGATCCAAATAATTCGACAACATATACAAATGGCATAAGATCAACAAAAGAGTTATGCAGATCTTCATCGAAAGGACATAGAATTTAGTATTGGGGATCATGTATTGTTGCATGTTGCCCCATGGAAGGGAGTTACAAGATTTGGGAAGAGAGGAAAGCTCAATCCACGATTTATTGGTCCATTTCAAATTCTTGACCGAGTAAGTAATGTAGCTTATAGACTTGCGTTACCTCCAAGTATGTCTCGTGTTCATAATGTTTTTCATATATCTGTGCTTCGTAAATATGTGAAAGACCCAAACCACGTCATTGAGTTAGAACCGGACGAGATAGCTGAAGACTTAACGTATGAGGAGGTACCTGTCAAGATCTTGGATAGGAAGGAGCATGTCCTACGCACGAAGATTATACCACAAGTTAAAGTTTTGTGGAGGAATCATGCTATAGAGGAAATGACCTGGGAATTGGAAACGGAAATGAAAGCGAGGTATCCTCACCTTTTCGAAACACCAGGTACGTATGTCAATTTCGAGGACGAAATTTCATAAGGAGGGGAGGTTGTAAGACCCCAAATTATTAATAAATAAAATTTATTTTCCTCTAATTATTATTTTGAAATAGTAAGAGTTGATGTGATTAATGTGGATAGTTATGGGTAAAATACGCAAATATTTCAAAATAAGCAAGTGGTTATAAAATATTCATTGTTGTCGGGGAATATTCGTTGGTCGTGGAATATTCAATCTTTTCAGGAATATTAAATATTTACGGATATAGATGGAGAAAATTTTTAATGTGACAATTGTTGAAAATTGAAATTTTATCTTTTTCTGATAAAATAATTCATTTAAATATATTATTATATTTTAATAATATAATAATGATGATATTTTTACGATGAATGTGGGATATATGAGTATATGTGGAGGAGTATTTTTGTTGCCAAAAATGTTTAAAACATGTTAAACATTTCGGTGGACCCCATTTCTTGACTGAAATTTGATTATAGCCTAAAAAATCGCCCGTTTGTGGATTTCGATCAATTTTTGTTTGAAATTTGGAAAAACTTTCTTCTACAAATTTGTAGAGAATTTAATTTCCTATAAAAACTCGCGAGATTCGAATTTTCTGATAAAAGGGCTATTTATTATGAATTATTGAAGTTCCGGAGTTCCGAAATAATTGATTTTTGGAAGTTTTAAATATTTATATTAACAAAAACGTTTTTTTACATTTGTAAGCCTCATTAATCACATGTTAAGTTGCTGAAATCAGAAGTCTAAGTGGGCGTATAAAAATTTTAATATATATTAATATTATATTAAATTTTCTGCTTTGGTGTTCTAAGCATTTTCCTATAAATAGGTGCTTAGGTTAGAATTGAAAATCACACCGTAAATCAAGTTTTCTCTCTCTATATTATCGAGCGTATTCTTGTGAGTATTTTGAGTATATTTTGAGTATTGCTGTACGGTGCAAGTTCAAGTCATATCCAATATTCGGCGTTTCAACTAGAAGTTTTATTCTTTCGAGGTAAGGGATATTATGTTTTTGTAATGATATTATTTCTTCAATATCACTATGCTGAAATATTGATCTGAAGTTTTTATCAAATTTGGAACTTTTGGTGTCGGAGTTACTATTCACGTATATGGCACTATTCACGTATACGGTACTATTCACGAATACGACATTATTCATCGAAAAATGAAAATTTTTCTTTTCGTCTAAAATATTTATTGTGGGTACTAGCTTTGATTGTATCCATGTTTTGATTATTCTTCAATTTTACACCACTATGATTATTTTTTAGGTATTTTTGGACGTGGATAAAATAAAGTACGAATCCTTAATCCTTAATCCTTGTCATTTTGTTTCACTGGATTCGTTTTTTTAAAAATATTTTTCATCATCCTCAGTCTTAAATGATGATATTATTAAATATCTTTGGCCTGTAGTGCAAAGATGAATGATTTCTGGTGAATATCTTTGGCCCGTAGTGCAAAGATGAACACGTGTTTAGATGAACATGACCAACTGATGAATATCTTTGGCCTGTAGTGCAAAGTTGAATATTTGATTCTAGATATATATTGATTGATGTTACAGGGATAAAAGATAAACGATGAACTTTTAAATTCATACATAGAAGATAGTAGTTTGCATTCTCTACTTAACTCTTCTAATGAATTATTATTTCCGCTGCGAATATTGATTTAAAACTTGTTGTCTATTGTATTCTATTAGATTTTTCCCTGTTGAAGACTAACGATAATTTGTTGTATATTATCTTAGTCATAATATTCTTTACTGGGTTAGTTGAGCTCACCCTTTTCCTTTTTGTTCCATTTTTCTTCTCAGGAGGAGATAATGTAGCGAGTACGAGTCGGGGGATGTAGTGATGGTTCTAGAGAGAGTTGTTTAGTAGTCCTCACCATTTTTGTAAAATAATGTATCAATAATTATGATGAGGATTTATTTGTATGTGGATATTGTCTTGATGGCAATATCTGTATTTAAACTCACAGTTTATATGTTGTAATAATAAAGTTGTAGTTAAATCTGTACCATGTATTTGAAAACTCAGAATTGGTGATGTATACCTATTTTGGGGGCGTCATATTTATGGCTTGAGATGACAGTGATTGATTTTAATGGTTTGGTTGCTTGAATTCGCATAATAGGTCGATTAGGAATATGAAAGCTAACAACCTTACGAAAACAATCAATTTTTGCATGATGAGTAGTTAACCAATCAATCCCTAGAATTACATCAAATGCAAGTATTTTTAATGCAATAAGATCGACAGGTAATGTGTGGGTACCAACTTGAACCAAACAAGACTTATAAACTGTGGATGTAATGAAGGTTTCTCTCAACGGAGTTTTTACGGATAAGTCAAAGTCTAATTTCTCCGGAGTCAAATTTAATCGTTGAGCGCAAGTAGGAGAAATAAAAGAATGGGTAGACCTGGTATCAAATAAAGTGTAGACTTCACTAGAGTTTATGATAAGCTTACCCGTGATGACCTCATTCGAGTTCCTTGCTTTACGGGAGGTCACAACAAACGCTCTCCCAGACTAACGGGCTTTGACTTTTTCGGGATGACCTTTGGTGCCTCCATCCTAATTTGAATTTGTCTTCTGGTGAGCGACAAAATCGGGCTAAGTGACCTTCTCTTGCACAATTATTACATGCTTTGACTGACATCGCGTAATTTGACCGATGTGTCCCCTCCCCTCCGCATTTGAAGCATATGATAGGTGGTCTTTCTCCTTCCTTAACAACAGGTGCTGGTGCTGACGTCTTTCCATCATTGTTGAATCTCCTCTTCTTGAAATGTCCATTCTTATTGTTTTGGCCCTGATTACCACCGAAGTGGTTACCATTTCTGGCCTATTGATTCCCTCCACGCTTGTTGTCACCGCTTCGATGACTACTCTCACTGGTATTATCATTTTGCCGGCTGCTCTCTTTTGGTTGCGTTGACTCGTTATCGCGCTCCACCAACTGAGCCCTATTTACAACATCTGAATACAAACACAGTTTATGAGAAATAAGATGTTGACGTATCTTCGGCTTCAAACCTCTTAAAAACATTCGCGTCATTCTCTCTTCATTATCCACCAAGTGGGACGCAAACCGGGATAACTCCGCAAATTTTGCCTCGTATTGCGACACGGTCATATTGTTTTGCTCCAATTTGATAAACTCCACCTCCTTCATGTGACGAATACTTTCGGGAAAGTATTTGTCGTTGAATAGCTCTTGGAACTTCTCCCAAGACATCTTGAGACGGCGCGAGTTGAGTACGTTTTACCGATTCCCACCAAGAATCGCCTCTTGGCACAACATATAAAGGCAAAGAAGGAACCTTTTGCTCCTCGGAGCATCCCAAGACATCAAATATCTTGGTGATTTGCTTTATCCATGCTTCCGCCATAAGTGGTTTTGGCTCTCCCTTAAACTCCGGTAGTCCCAGCTCCTTGAACTGTTTAGCGGTGACCACCCGAGAGTTTCTAGTATTTCCACCTATATTTTGGACAGGAGCCGCTCTCGCCTGTTGTTGCATGAATTGTATAAAGCCTATGAACAATCCATCATTCATCATTTGGTCAGTGTTGTTTGCATGAGAATCGTCGCCTTCCTGATGTACATTCTCCTGATTATTGATATGTGGAGACTCAATGGTCTCTTGTGCTCCATTGCTATTCTCAATATTTTCGGATGTCATTTTCAGATATTGCCACAAAACAAAGGTTAATTGACATGTAACATAATATCTCTAAACTCGACCAACCAATTTAAATACAAAATAAATTTAAGTAGGTCCTACTAATGAAGGAATTCCCGTCTCTCTCCCTCCTAGTTCTAGTCTCACATCTTAGCAGAGGATCATATCCTAAGCTTTGATACTAATCGTGACGCCCCCAAAATTAGGTATACATCACCCATCTTTGGTCGCCAGATACATGGTACAGAATTTAAATACAACTTACTAATACAACTGTCGTGTACAATACGACAAAACATAAACTGTAAGTTTGAATACAAATATTATCTATTAGAGATTATACAAACTCAAAAGGAGTCCACATTACAATTATTATCACACTATTTCACAGAATAGTGAGGACTACTAATGCTATCCTCTGGACCATCACTCCGTTCCCCGACTCGTCCCAGCTATATTCTCATTTCCTGAAGAGAACAGTGAAAGAAATGGTGAGCTCAACTAGCCCAGTAAGAAATATTATGACTAAGATAATGCAGAATAAATTATCATTAGTCTCCAACAATGTTAAACTGATAAAATATAATAGACATCAAGTTTAATAATAAAGACGGAATATTTGTGTATTCATTAATGGTCATGATCATGCCAACAACTGTCCATCAATGCACTACGGGCCAATGATGACTTTTACCACATCATTTGTAATATTACGGTCATGATTACACCGAATAATCTCTGATCATAATCATACCAAGTCCATCTATGCACTACAGGTCACAGATGACTTTCAACATAATATAAACATGAGGATGATGACAATGATATAAGAATTCAATAAAACAAGTTCAAGAATTAATTTGTCCAAGAACTACTAATGTCCAAATTGTCAACATGATATCGCTTTCAGAGAGTAAAATTCAAGAATGATCGGAAGAATATTTCTATGAAAGATATTGGATGAAGCGCAAATATCAAGGATATTCTACTAATTTCATGGAGTATAGAAGTCAAAACTTTAACCATTTGAGTATAATAAAGAATGGAATAACAAAAGAAATCACCATGCATGCGATTGCCCAGATAGATAAAAGTTATTCTAACAGAATAATAAATAACGGAACTGTGTCAAAAAATTGCACCGGCCAAGACGGATGTTCCAAATGTAATAATAAAGAATGAAATAACAATGAAATCACCATGCACATGCAGTACTTTTGCATGTGACAAAGTTATTCCAAATGAATACTAATAAGATTTGAATCAAGTCCGCCAGAAACGCGCCACATGACGAGGATATTACAAATGTAATAATAATAAAGAGGCGGAACCAGTCCCCCAGAAACGCATGTGACAGGATATTCCAACGAGAATAGTAAAGGCGGAATAATGAAGAATATCACCAAGTATAGGGTAGATCAGCAGATACAAAGTTATTCCAAATGTAATAATAAACAATGGAATAACAACAATTCTCTTCATGAATAAGAAAGAATAACACCCCTTCACCGTAAAAAGAAAGCTGAATATAAAAGTAGGTAAGTAGCAGAATATTTTTCTTTCATCTCTATATAGTCTCTCTCTATAGTTTTCTCTCTCAGAGTTCAATTGAATTAAGTAAGAAAATAATGAAGGAATGAACTTCTATTTATAGGAAAATGGAATGCATAAGTAACTAATCCATGAACGGTCAGATTGATTTACTTTAATCGACTATTCATATTTAAAAAGCAAAATCTTTTAAATAAAATATAATATATTCTATTTATAATCTAATAAAACGAATAACTTTATAAAAGATTTTACTATGCAAACACTACGCAGTAGCACTATGCAAACACTATACATAATAAAATATAATATATTCTAATTATTGTCTAATAAAAGCAGATAGCTTTTTATAAAAGTATTCTGTTTTATATATAAAAAATTTTTTACTATGCAAAACACTATCAGCATAATTTTATGCAACACTATGCATAATAGAATATAATATATTCTATTTATAGAATAACTTTATAAAAGTATTCATTTTATATAAAAGATTTTACAGATTATTACATTAATAATACCAACAAAACCGAGTGACTTATCACGTAAAGATCAATAATCAATCTTGTGTCGCTACTATGCAACCACGCCAGACATCGTATTTTTTAACACGGGTGTTTCAACAGCTTAACAGTAAAACTTTCGCCGTTATTTTCATAAAGTATTTTTGTCGCTTTTTTCAATCCAAATAATAATTCCATTAATGAGGTCCACCAATGATTGTCTTAGTTGTACTAATAATCCTCGTTAAAACGAATATTCCCCGACCAATCGAATATTATATAACAACTTGCGTACTTTGCAAAATTTATAAATATTACCCACAACTATTATATCAATTTCACTCCATAATATTCAAAATTAATAGAAAATTCATCTTTATTAACGTTGTTGCAGAAGAATAATCGTGGAGGTGCTGAAGAACGTCATTGGATTAGGATTTCTTGAAGAAGAAAGTGCAGCAAAACAGTGTTGTCAAGTTACTAGAATTAATGAATCTAAAAGTAAGTTTGATCAGGGGATTTTAAATTAAAGAATCATTTAATTTGATGATCGATAGGATCAAGCTTATGCTCATTTGGTTCTTGCTATTCAATTCTTATATTTTGTACGTACATGTTGGGAAATTGTATAATTTTTATAATGAATTAATTTGTTTGTGAGCGTACGTGAATTGTATGTATGTATATATTCTACAGTTTATTTTGTTTTGGGTGGTCCATCTGGTTGTCGATATGTTCTGGTTGTGGAAATTGGAATGAAATATCTTAATTTTGGTCCATCTGGTGTGGAATTAATGAATCTTAATTTTGTTGCCACGATGGGCGGGGGCGGTGTAAACCGCGGGCGGGAAACTTCGTGCGGTAGTCGTTTGGCAGACGTGTGATATATGGATATATCATATCATATATTATGTGTTGCATTTGTAGGAGGATGGTAGGGTATATAATGAGATTTAATGACTCAAAAAATTATTAACTTTATACTATTATTTTTTAATTTTTAATTAGACAAAAAAATAACCAATTCATTGTTCATTACCACCAATTCAATTAAAATAATTTTATGAAATGTTCTGTTTATGTTCATATTAAACTTTTTGTATCTTATGGTTGTGAAATTCTCATTAATTAATCTACATGCATGTATGTAGAATTTGATCTTGATAATCTATTAATCTATATCTCTAACGCATGACTCTTGACCATAATCAGAAATTACAATACACATTTCTCAGAATTATTTGTGTGAGTAGGGTAGCTTAGGTGTATTATTAGTAGCCATACTTCATTCATGAGCAAGAGGAATATGACTGACATGGATGTGTCACCTATAAATTTGATAAGTGGCTTGCATATTTTATATATAGTATAATCCATTGGAGTGAATTTATTTTAAAACTATAATACTGAATATTTCAATATCAATGTTGAGATGGTGGAGAAAACTAAAATGCAATTTTTTTTTACCGAATTATCAATTATAGAATGAAATAATGTATTTGATAATTATTTGTCTAAAATATCTAAATACATGTATTATCATATTTTAACCTTCTCAACTGGTATAAATAAATTTATTATATAATTATAAATAAACATACTATCTTAATTATGTGACGCCCCCAAAACAGGTATACATCATCCATCTTGGGTTGTCAAATACATGGTACAAAATTCAAATACAACTTAATTATACAACTGTCGTGTAAAATACGACAAAACATAATCTAAGAGTTTTAATAGGAATATTGTCATCTAGACAATATTCACACTCAATGGAGTCCTCATTATATTTATTGTTACACTATTTAACAGAATAGTGAGGACTACTAATGCTATCATCTGGATTGTCACTCCGCTCCCCGACTAGTAGTCCGCCACGTTCTCATTTCCGAAAAGAACAAAGAAAAGAAAGGTGAGCTCAACTAGCCCAAAGAAGAAATATTATGACTAAGATAATGCGAATAAATTATCATTAGCCTTCAACAGTGTTAAACTGATAAAATATAATAAATATCAAATTTAACTGCAACGGAACAAGCAATCCATTAGAAGAGTCAAGTAGAGAATAAAATCTACTATCTTCTATGATTTAAAAGGTTTTTCATCACTTTTATCACCGAGACTCGACTTAATAAATAAACAACATCATCCCGCACTGACTACTACCACGATGATATTCATTAGTATCACGACCACAAATTATCCATACACTACGGGCCAAGGATATTCGTGTATTAATCAATGGTCATGATCATGCCAACAATCGTCCATCAATGCACTACGACCAATGAGGACTTTTACCACATCATTTGTAACATTACTACCATGATTATACCGAATAATCCTCGGTCATAATCATACCAAGTCCATCTATGCACACTAAAGCCACAAATGACTTTCAACATATTATAAACATGAGGATGATGACAATGATATAAGAATTCAATAAAACAAGTTCAAGGATAAATTTGTAAAGATTTATAATTTAATTTATCCAGAAATCAATAATGTTCAAATTGTCAACATGATCATCGCTTTGTGAAGTAAAATTCAAGAATGCTCGGAAGAATAATTCCATGAAAAGATACTGGGATGAAGCCTTAAATATCAAGGATATTCCACTAATTTCATAGAGTATAAAAACCAAAACTTTAACCAACCGAGTATAATAAAGAATGGAATAACAAAAGAATTCACCGAGCATGCGATAGAGCCACGCATGATGCATGAGTTATTCCAAAGAATAATAAATAATAGAACCCGATTAATGCGTAAACGCATACGCATGGGATATTCCAATGAATAATTAGGAATGGAATATGAAGAATTCACCATGTATGCGATAGATCCGCATGAGATAGGTTATTCTAATGTAATAATAAATAATGAAACCGAAGTCATGCGTAATACTTACGTACATGATGATGTTCCAATAGAATAATAAAAATGGAATATAATGAAGAATTTCACCATATATGCGGTACTCAGATAGATAGGTTATTCCAACAGTAATAATAAATAACGGAACCGAAGTCATGCGTAATTCGCATGCATGAGGATGTTCCAACGTAATAATAAGGATGGAATAACAATAGCTCTCTTCAAGAACACGAAAGAAATAATACCCCTTACTTTAGAAAAACTGTATACTGGAATAGTGAGGTAGCAGACTTCTCTTCTTCTTTCTCTCTATAATTTTTCTCTATAGTAATTGCTCTAAAGCTTTTGTGAATTAGTGAGAAATGAAGGAAGAATGAACTTCTATTTATAGGAAAATATAGTTTCGATAATTGCACGTTTTGGGACTCGAAATATTACAGTACAATACCTCCAACTTTTCTTTCATTTTTAATTTAGTCCTGCAAGTATTATCAAACTTGCACCACCTCTCCTAATAGTAAATAATGTGAATCAATAGTTCAATCATGTGAATCAATAGTATAATCATGTGAAAAATACGAATTACAGTATAGTACCTTCATCTATACCTCAATTTTTAACTTAGTCATGCAAGTATTATCAATCTTGCACCAACTCCCCTAATAGTAGAAGAATGTGGTTTAATAGTACACAGATGTGAACAAATAGTTATATAAGCATGTGAATTAGTAGCAATTAATTGCTCATTTATCCGATAAATTACCCGATTTATCAATATAACCCCTAGACATCAATTATCATCGGAATAGATGTCGATTTCCACTAACACTAATAATCCCAACATAATGGAACTATCAAATTCATCTTTAATCAACACGAACTTATTCATCATTAATATTATAACTCACAATATTTAACAATCAGGTCGTTCCCAGGAAAGAGAGGGCTTTCCGATAAAGATTTCTCCTTATTGGCGCGCAATTAGGTGACCAAACCTCTCCTTGACAGAATTTCTGGACATTCTCAATATTGCAAATAAAAATTTGAATAACTTTGCCGTCTCAATTATTGATTTAATAATATAACATATTATACAGATGATACTGTGACAATAATCGAATCAATAATATGAGAGAGATATGATGCAAAGAATTCTTGTAGTAATAATTGAGTATAACTGAGTGATTTCTCACGTAAGCATCAATAATCAATACCGTGTGCGACTATGCAATCACGCATATTACTGTACTTTTACTATCGAGTAGTTCAACAGTTTTAACGGTAACACTTCCGCCGTTATTTTTATAAAAAGATAATTTTGTCGTTTTCTAATTTTGTGGGGTCCACCAATGATTGTGCCGTCGTACAAATATTCGTTTTCGTACGAATATTCCCTGTTAAAACGAATATTCCCCGACCAATCGAATATTATATAACAACTTGCTTACTTTGCAAAATTTATAAATATTACCCCCAACTATAACATTCTATCAAATTCACACCATAATATTCAAAAAAATATTTCGAGAAATTTAAATCTTTATTCATAAAATCTTGGGTCTCTTAAATTATATGTAAGAAAAATTAAATATAAATTTTTGAACAGTTTTTAATGAAGTATACTATTAAAAATATTTTATGAATAAAACACTAAAAAAATATTAATAATATTCTATAGTATATAAAATCATGAAAACAAAAGACTGCAACAATATTTATTAAATTGACTATCCAATTTGTTAAACAAAAATCAAAAATAATTTATACCTAACAAAATTTATTTACAATAATAAACAAGATGAATATTGAGTGTAAATTTTAATGGCAAAAAGCACCTTTACCCTATTGTGGTTGTTGAGTTGTAAGCATTGAGTTACTGTACTTTAAAAAAATATAATTAACCCATTGAACTTTTTAAAATTTCTTAATTGGATCATTCCGTCCAAAAATTGGATGGACGTTAAATCCTTACTTCTATTTTCATACTTGGCTTTAAAAAAATATAAAAAAACAATTAAATGTTGATATGGCTTCCAACATAATTTTTCTCTCTTTCCTCTTATTCATCTCCAGCCCATAAAATTCTCTCTCATCTTCTTCATCTTCAACCCATAAAATCAATTCAAAACACTTATTTGATTCCATCAGAAAATATGGGTTGATTCACTTCTATGTAATTAAGCACATAGGCTAAGTTTATAGTGTTAATTTCAAAAACCCCTTCTAATTTTCTAAATCTCATAAGATCTTTTCAAAAACAAAAACCCACAAGTCCAAAAATTATCTGATCTAAGAGTAGCAGCAGATGAGCTTGATATATTCTAAGAGTTTCTTAACGGCATCAGTGCGGGAGGCTTCAGAGGTACCCAGAAATTCTCTGAGAGCATGGGAGATCGATTGGGATTTCAATATTTCTATAGGTATTATGGTGCGAGAGACTTTTTTGCTTTGGCTGTAGCCTTGGCGGCAAGAATGGTGGGTGTGTGGTGATGGTACAATGATGGATGTGGGAGTGTCAATGAGGCTCTTCATGGCTGACCATTAAAGTTGTGTATGTGCTGCCGAAAATCCTAGATTACGAGGTCATTCTTGATTTAAATTTCTGCTTTTCTTCTTTCAATGGTTGAAAACCCCAAACTTATGTACATATGCTATGAGAAGATTATAGGGTGTGATGATTTTTTTTATCGGCTGTGAAGGAGAGTCCCAAACTTGTGTATGTATGCTAAGAGAAGATTACAGGGAGTGATGATTTTGTTTTGATCGCCTGAGAAGAAGATGTTTACATGGAGTGTGATAGACACGTATGTAAGACCCCAACTTTTATAAATAAAGATGAATTTTCTATAAATATTATTTTTGAATATTATGGAGTAAATTTGATATAATGTTATAGTTGTGGGTAATATTTATAAATTTTGTAAAGTAAGCAAGTTGTTATAAAATATTTGTTTGGTCTGGGAATATTCTTTTCGTGGAGAATATTAAATACGACGATTAATAATCATTGGTGGACCCCACAACGGAATTATTGTCGGATTGAGAAAACGATAAAAATACTTTATGAAAACAACGGCGGAGGTGTTACCGTTAAAACAGTTGAACTACCCGGTAGTAAAAGTACAGTAATACACGTGGTTGCATAATAGCACACGGTATTGATTATTGATGTTTACGTGAGAAGTCACTCACCTATACTCAATTATTTCTACGAGAATTGTCGTGATCATATCTCTTATATTATTGATTCAATTATTGTCACGATTATCATCGTATAATATGTTATATTATTAAATCAATAATTGAGATGACAAGTTATAAATGATTAATAATTGTTGAAAGATTAAATATGTGTTGATTAAAAATAAAATGATTTGTGGTAAAATTTATTCAACCCTTGATGTATATAAAGAGTCTATTATGAGACGTTTGTGGTAAGTTTGGTTATTTTATGGGGGGGCCATATGTCATCATCTAAGAGTCTCTTCGTCAATAGTAATTACCTTCGTCAATAGTAATTACCTGCGTCAATAGTAATTACCTTCGTCAATAGTAATTATCTTGGTCAATAGTAACTACCTTTACCAGACGTCAAACCACTTGCCGTTTCATATTACAGGCATCGAACCAATTGTCGTTTCACATTACAGGCGTCAAACTACTTTTCTTTTCACATCACCAGTCGTCAAGCCACTTGCCTTTTCATATTTCAAGTGCTAAGCTAGAAATCTTCTATAAATAGAGGCCTAGTGCTTCATTATTTTTCACGAATTCAATCAAGCTATAGAGAGAGAAAGTATAGAGAGAATAAGAGAGAAAGAAGAAGAGTATTCTATTACTACACTACTGCAGTATTCAATCTACTAATGTAAGGGGTGTTATTCTTTCTTATTCATGAAGAGAACTATTGTTATTCCATTGCTTATCATTCTGTTGGAATAACCTGTATACGCGGTTTACCCTATACTTGGTGACATTCTTCTATTATTCTATAGGAACATCCTGTCTGTGTGTTTTACACCGGGCCTAGTTCCATCTTTATTATTATTCTGTTGGAACATCCTGTCTGTGTGTTTTACACCGGACCGGGTAAAATCTTTTTTATTATTATTACATTGGAACATCCTCGTCTGTGGTGTTTTACACAGGACTGGTTAAAATCTTTATTATTCTCGTTGGAAAAAATCATGCGGTGCAAATTTTGCACGACTGGTTCCGTTATTATTATTCGTTGGAATAACTCGTACATGCAATACCGCATGCATGGTGATTTCTTTTGTTATTTCATTCTTTATTATACTCGGTTGGTTAAAGTTTTGACTTCTATACTCCATGAAATTAGTAGAATATCCTTGATATTTTGCGCTTCATCCAAAGATCTTTTCATGGAAATATTCTTCCGATCATTCTTGAATTTTACTCTACAAAGCGAGATCATATTGACAATTTGGACATTATTAGTTCTGGATAAATTAATTCTTGAACTTGTTTTATTGAATTCTTATATCATTATCATCATCCTCATGTTTATATTATGTTGAAAGTCATCGTGTATTTTGAAGTGCATAGATGGACTTGGTATGATTATGACCGAGGATTATTGATTGTAATCATGACCGTAATGTTACAAATGATGTGGTAAAAGTTATCATTGGCCCGTAGTGCATTGATGGAAAGTTGTTGGCATGATCTTGACCATTAATGAATACACGAATGTCCTTGGCTGTAGTGCATGGATAATTTGTGGTCGTAATACTAAAAAATATCCTTGGCCGTAGTGCAGGGGTGATTCAATGATGTGGATTATTTATTAAGCAGAGTCCCAGCGATAAAAGTCATGAAAACCTTTTAAATCATAAAAGATAGTAGATTTTATTCTCTACTTGACTCTTTTAAAGGGATTGCTTGTTTCGCTGCAGTTAAACTTGATGTCTATTATATTTTATCAGTTTAACATTGTTGGAGACTAATGATAATTTATTCTGCATTATCTTAGTCATAATATTTCTTACTGGGCTAGTTGAGCTCACCATTTCTTTCACTTCGTTCTCTTGTGAAATGAGAATATATTTGGGACGAGTCGGGGAGCGGAGTGATGGTCCAGGAGGATAGCATTAGTAGTCCTCACTATTCTCGTGAAATAGTGTGATAATAATTGTAATGTGGACTCCTTTTGAGTTTGTATAATCTCTAATAGATAATATTTGTATTCAAACTTACAGTTTATGTTTTGTCGTATTGTACACGACAGTTGTATTACTAAGTTGCATTTGAATTTTGTACCATGTATCTGACGACCCAAGATGGGTGATGTATACCTAATTTTGGGGGCATCATAGTTGGTATCAAAGCTTAGGGACATGATCCCTGGCTAAGATGTGAGAATAGTACTAGGAGGGGAGAGACGAGGAATTCCTTCGCTAGTATGACCTACCTAACTTTATGTGGTATTTAATTGGTCGGTCAGAATTTAGGGGTAACATGTTATATGTCAATTAACCTTTGTTTTGTGGCAGTATCTGAAAATAACATCCGAGAATATTGAGAATAGCAATGGAGCACAGGCGACCGTTGATTCACCTCATATCAATAATCAGGATAATGTGCATCAGGAAGGCGACAATCCTCATGCAAACAACAACACTGAAAAAATGATGAATGATCAAATGTTCAGGGGCTTTATGCAATTCATGCAACAAAGAAAAGTGAGAGCGGCTCTCGTCCAAAATGCAGTGGAAACATTGGAAACTCTCGGTGGTCACCGCTAAAGCGATTCAAGGAGCTGGGACCACCGGAGTTTAAGGGAGAGCAAAACCACTTATGGCGGAAGCATGAATAAAGAGATCACCAAGATATTTGATGTCTTGGGATGCTCGAGGAGCAAAAGGTTCCTTTGCCGCCTTTTATGTTGCGCGAGAGGCAGATTACTAGTGGGAATCCAGAAAGCGTACTCAACTCGCCGTCAGATGAAGATGTCTTGGGAGAAGTTCCAAGAGCTGTTCAACGACAAATACTTTCCTGAAAGTATTCGTCACATGAAGGAGGTGGAGTTTATCAAGTTGGAACAAAACAATATGATCGTGTCGTAATACGAGGTTAAATTTGCGGAGTTATCCCGGTTTGCGTCCCACTTGGTGGATAATGAAGAGAGAATGACACAGATGTTTTTAAGAGGTTTGAAGCCGGAGATACGTCAACATCTTATTTCTCATAAACTGTGTTTATATTCAGATGTTGTAAATATGGCTCAGTTAGTGGAGCGCGATAACGAGTCAACGCAACTAAAAGAGAGCAACATATAAAATGATAATACCAGTGAGAGCAGTCATCGAAGAGGTGACAACAAGCGTAGAGGGAATCAACAGGCCAGAAATGGTAACCACTTTGGTGGTAATTAGGGCCAAAACAATAAGAATGGACATTTCAAGAAGAGGAGATTCAACAATGATGGAAAGACGTCAGCACCAGCACCTATCGTTAAGGAAGGAGAATGACCACCTATCATATGTTTCAAATGCGAGGGAGGGCACATCACCCAAATCGCTGCGATGTCTTAGTCAAAACATGTTATAATTATGGAAGAGAATGTCACTTAGCCCGATTTTGTCGTTCACCGAAGACAAATTCAGCTAGGATGGAGGCACCAAAGGCCATCCCAGAAAAGTCAAAATCCAGAAAGGTAAGGAGGAGGCGTTTGTTGTGACCTCCCAGAAAGCAAGGAACCCGAATGAGGTCATCACGGGTAAGCTTATCATAAACTCTAACGAAATCTATACTTTATTTGATACCGGTTCTACCCATTCTTTTATTTTTCCTACTTGTGCTCATCGATTAAATTTGACTCTGGTGAAATTAGACTTTGACTTATCTGTGGAAACTTCGTTGGGAGAAACCTTAATTACATCCACTGTTTATAAGTCTTGTTTGGTTCAAATCGGTACCCTCACATTACCTGTAGATCTTATTTCATTGAAAATACTTGCATTTGACGTTATTCTAGGATTGATTGGTTAACTACTCATCATGCAAAAATTGATTATTTAGTAAGGTTGTTAGCTTTCATATTCCTAATCACCTATTATGCTAATTCAAGCGACCAACCCATTAAAATCAATCACGTTCATCTCAAGCCATAAAGCTATTCGTTTATTGAAAAGCGGATGTCAAGCTTTCTTAGCTCATGTCACGATTTAAACAAAAATACGCCGGTTTTGAACGATATTTCTATTGTTAATAAATTTCGACGTATTCACGAAGAACTTCTCCGCCTACCCCGAGCGTGAAATTGAATTTTGTATCGACCTTGAACCAGGTACAAAACCCATTTCCAAAGCCCCATATCGAATGACTCCTATTGAACTTCAGGAGTTAAAGACCCAACTGCAGGAATTGTTAGACATTGGCTTTATTCATCCTAGTACTTCTCATTGGGGTGCTCCTGTTCTATTCGTGAAGAAGAAAGATGGGAGTATGCGACTTTGTATTGATTATCGGGAGTTGAATCATGTCACCATCAAAAATAGGTATCCATTGCCACGTATTGATGACCTGTTTGACCAGTTGCAAGGAGCCAAATTCTTTTCAAAGATTGATCTTCGTTCTGGATATCACCAATTGAAGATTAGAACCGATGACATTTCAAAGACGGCTTTTAGAACTCGGTGCGTGCATTATGAATTCCTAGTCATGTCTTTTGGATTGACTAATGCTCCTGCTGCCTTCATGGATATGATGAACCGAGTATTCAATGAATATTTGGATCACTTTGTGGTCGTCTTTATTGATGACATCCTTATTTATTCCAAAAGCCATGAAGATCATAATCAACACTTGAGGCTGACACTTCAAAAGCTTCGTGAATAAAAGCTTTATGCCAAGTTGAAGAAATGAGAATTCTGGCTTGAGGAAGTAGCATTCCTTGGGCACGTAGTATCAAGTCATGGAATAGTTGTTGACCTAGAAAAGATTGAAGCAATTCAAAGCTGAGAGCAACCTAAATCAGTGACCGAAGTACGTAGCTTTCTTGGTTTAGCTGGTTATTATCGGAGATTCGTGGAAGGATTTTCTCGAATCGCTACTCCATTGACTCGGCTGACTTGAAAAGATACAAAGTTCGGTTGGAGCGAAGAATGTGAGAAGAATTTTCAAGAACTTAAGAGAAGACTCATTTCGGCACCTGTTCTGACAATACCATCTGGCCCAGAGGGATTTGTCATCTACAGTGATGCTTTGGGCAAAGGGTTGGAATGTGTTCTCATGCAATATGGAAAGGTCATTGATAAGTAGGTTTTATACCTACTTATCCGGTATCTATTACTTGAATTAGTTGCTTAAACTCATGTTTCTTAGTTACTTTTCATGCATTTCATGTTCATTTTGTAGGTTATACGTTTGGAAGCGGTGTGAGCGATTATTGGTAAGGAAAAACAAGGAAAATGAAAGGAAAATGCAATCCGGACATCGTTTATGCTTTCATGTTAATTTCTTGTTCTTGGATTGGAGTTTGGACTATATTGTAGAGCGTTTTCTTAGCTTTCCGGAATATCTTGAATCATTCAAATCGAAATTCGGATGAAAGAGTTATGACATTTCTACCGACGGACGTTGAACTTCACCGTTTTGGGTGGTCATTTGCGTAGCAGTCCCTTCCAGTCAAATTTCGACCATCATGCGTTTGTTATTTCTGAAAGCTCAAAGAATGAAAGTTTTATATCTCGTCGATAGCTTCGATTTGATAGGTCGCGGGCCCCGTAACTCCTCCCGGTTTAAACGTTATGGCAGTTTTAGCAGAGGAGGTTCCAGCAGAAAATCAATTCGCAGTTTAGTGTCCAGCCGGGGCTGGACGTTTTTGTGCCTTAGGATCCGGCCGGGGCTGGGGTCCTGGGCGTTTTAGCAGTCCACTACCCAGCCGGGGCTGGGTTTTTGCAAGGGAAAAGGCCAGCCGGGGCTGGCCTATGCGAAAAATGAAGAGATTTTGTCCGAATTTGAGTCCGAAAAGGATTGTTTCGAGTTGTTTGATTCAAGGACTTCCAAGAGGACTAAAAGACATGTACAAAGGCTTATAAAAGGAGGGGAATAACACAGATTAGAGGAGAATATTAGGAGATTAGAGAGCATTCTATTAAATTAGATTAGAGTAAATTAGAGAAAAACACTAGTTCTAATTAGATTTGGAGATTGAAACAACTTGGAGACCATTGAAGATTCAAAGTAGGAGCAAGGAGGGGGCGTCAAGTCTACAGACAATAGATTATTTCTTCTCATCTTCTTCTATTCTTATCTTTTAATGTGTATTCAATTGTGGATTCTTAGTTTTAATTCAATAATCATGAACTAATTCTTTGTTTGAGATTACAATGGATCTTATTGTGTAGTTTATTTTAATATGCTTCGTTATTAATTAGTATATTCTATTGTGAGGATTGTCTATTGTGATTTGGAATTAATTGTTTAATTGACTGGCCATCAATTACCGTGATAATCTATATGAACTCGAGAGATGAAGTATAGATTTAGATCTAATCATGATATCATGTGTTCAGGATTTTGTTAGTAGCTTAAACTTGATGAGTGTTAAGGTAGAGATATGCTTGACGCCATATGTAATCTTATAGAGAACTTTCTCTTAAACCTTCTTCAATTGTAATTCACATAGAGATATAGTGGGTTAGTTGATTAAGGTGTTCAACGGATTTTTATCTTAATTGTGGATTGACGTTAATACGGTATTAGTGCATCGAGAGGTGGTTAATACTACTTTCGTGTTCTTGATTAATAATTCGGGATAGAGAATAATTGATGAGAAGTATGTTAACTTAAATGAGCAATAAGTGAAGTTGTGATCTTAAATCTCCATAGTCTTAATTTAATTAGTGGAAGTTAATAGTAGTTTAATTTATTTAATTTGCATTTCATTCGTATAAATAAGATTGAGTTGGTTACGGGTTGGTACTTGGTGATTTTTATTAACTAATTCTCTGTGGGAATGATACTCTACTTATCACTTTATTACTTGTTGACCACGTATACTTGCGTGTTGTGCGTATATAGATTTTACCCAACAGTCATAGCCTATGCCTCAAGACAACTCAAAGAATATGAGAGGAATTATCCTACTCATGATCTAGAGTTGGCAGTTGTTGTCTTCGCACTAAAGATTTGGAGGCATTACTTGTATGGGGAGAAGGTGGAGATCTTTACGGATCATAAAAGCCTCAAATATTTCTTTACTCAAAAGGAACTCAACATACGACAACGACGTTGGCTTGAACTGTTGAAAGATTATGATCATACCATCCAATACCATCTTGGGAAAGCGAACGTGGTAGTTAACGCATTGAGTAGAAGATCATATGCAAGTACGAGTGCGATATTTTCAACGCAAAGGCCCATTTTGTGTGACTTGCAAAGGATGGAGATAGAGTTAAAGACTCAGGACCCATGTGATGATGGCGAATATCTGAGTAGAATCGACTTTAATCGATAAAGTTAAAGGCGCCAAGTTACGGACACTGGAGCCGATGCGTATGAGGAAGAAAGTGCAAGAAGGTCTTATGCAGGAAGCAAGAATCGATGAAGAAGGAATACTTGAGTCAACTCCGGCATTTTGTGTTCTAACGACCACGATTTAAAGTATAAAATCATGATGGAGGCGCACAACACAATCGCTTTGTAATCCATCATGGGAGTACCAAAATGTATTATGATATTCGTCATACATTTTGGTGGAGCAATATGAAAAGAGAGATAGCGTTGTTTATCTTAAGGTGTCTAACTTGTCAACGAGTTAAAACGGAGCATCAAGTAACAAAAGGTCCATTGCAACCACTTAAAATTTCAGAATGGAAGTGCGAGCACATTACCATGGATTTCGTTATCGGTCTTCCTAAGGTTTCTCAAGGCATAGATGCGATTTGGGTCATTGTTGATAGATTGACCAAGTCTGCTCATTTCTTACCGATACGAGAAACTTATACACTTGAACGTCTTGCTCGTATGTACATAAACGAGATTGTAAGATCGCATGGTATCTTAAGTATCCATAGTTTCGATCGAGACCAAAGATTCACTTCACGATTTTGGGTTAGCTTGCAAAAGCTATGGGCACAGACTTACGATTTAGCTAAGATATCATCCTCGACGGATGGACGATCGGAGAGGACTATTCAAACTCTTGAAGATCTATTAAGACTCGTGTCCTTGATTTCAAGGAAGTTGGGACAAATTCTTACCATTGGTGGAGTTTTCCTATAACAATGAGTTATCAAGCAATTATTGGCATGGCTCCATTCAAGCGTTGTATGGAAGAAAGTGTCGTTCTCCAAAGATACTAGGATGAGGTGGGTGAAGCAACGTTATTGGGATAGGAGTTGGTACGTATGACTACTGAAAAAGATTCAAACGATCCAAATAACGATAAAAACCTCACAAGATCGACAAAAGAGTTATGCTGATCTTCATCGAAAGGACGTGGAATTCAATATAGGAGATCATGTGTTGTTACGTGTTGGTCCATGGAAAGGAGTTACGAGATTTCGAAAGAGAGAAAAACTTAATCCTCGATTTATCGACCCATTTTTAATCCTCGATCGAGTAGGAACTGTGGCCTATAGACTCGCTTTACCGCCAAGTATGTCTCGTGTTCATAAAGTTTTTCACATATCCATGTTACGTAAATATGTGAAAGACCCGAACCACATTATTGAGTAAGAACCGGACGAAATAGCGGAAGATTTGACGTATGAAGAGGTTCTTGTTCAAATCTTGGATAAGAAGGTACATATTCTACGCTCCAAGGTTATACCTCAAGTCAAAGTTTTGTGGAGAAACCACGATGTTGAGGAAATGACTTGGGAGTTAGAATCAAATGAAATCAAGGTATCCTTACCTCTACGACATACCGGTATGTACCCTAATTTTGAGGGCTTAAATTTCATAAGAAGGGAGGTTGTATGACCTCAACTTTTATAAATAAAGATGAATTTTCTATAAATATTATTTTAGAATATTATGGAGTAAATTTGATATAATGTTATAGTTGTGGGTAATATTTATAAATTTTGTAAAGTAAGCAAGTTGTTATAAAATATTCGTTTGGTCGGGGAATATTCTTTTGTGGGGAATATTCGATAACAAGCACAATCATTGGTGGACCCCCAATTAACGGAATTATTGCCGGATTGAAAAAACGACAAAAATACTTTATGAAAATAAAGGCCGAGGTGTTACCGTTAAAACCGTTGAACTACCCTTAGTAAAAGTACGATGAATACGCTGTGGGTCGCATAAGAAGACACTCAGATTGATTATTGATGCTTACGTGAGAAGTCACTCAAATTTATACTCAATTATTGCTACAATAATCACGCATCATATCTCTTATATTATTGATTCAATTATTGTCACAAGATTATCATCAGATAATATGTTATATTATTAAATCAATAATTGAGACGACAAGTTATAAATGATTAATAATTGTTGAAAGATTAAATATGTGTTGATTAAAAATAAAATGATTTGTGGTAATATTTATTCAACCCTTGATGTATATAAAGAGTCTATTATGAGACGTTTGTGGTAAGTTTGGTTATTTTATGGGGGGCCCATATGTCATCATCTAAGAGTCTCTTCGTCAATAGTAATTACCTTCGTCAATAGTAATTACCTTCGTCAATAGTAATTATCTTCGTCAATAGTAACTACCTTTACCAGAAGTCAAACCACTTGCCGTTTCATATTACAGGCATCGAACCAATTGTCGTTTCACATTACAGGCATCAAACCACTTTTTTTTTCATATCACCAGTCGTCAAGCCACTTGCCTTTTCACATTTCAAGTTCTAAGCTAGAAATCTTCTATAAATAGAGGCCTAGTGTTTCATTATTTTTCACGAATTCATTCAAGCTATAGAGAGAATAAGAGAGAAAGAAGAAGAGTATTCTCATTCTACTACACTACCGCAGATTCAATCTACTAATGTAAGGGGTGTTATTCTTTCTTATTCATGAAGAGAATCGTTGTTATTCCATTGCTTATCATTACGTTGGAATAACTCGTATAATGCTAGATGATTTACCCTGCATACTTGGTGATATTCTTCTATTATTCATTGGAACATCCTGCTCAGTATGTTTTACGGACTGGTTCCGTCTTTATTATTATTCTCGTTGGAACATCTCGCTGCATGTGTTTTACACCGGACCGGTTAAAATCTTTATTATTATTCATTGGAACATCCCGCTGCGTGTGTTTTACAGGACCGGTTAAAATCTTTATTATTCTCGTTGAATATCATATGGTTGCAAATTTTGCCCGACCTGGTTCCGTTATTATTATTCCGTTGAATAACTCGCCTATCGCTAAGTACCGCATGTATGGTGATTTCTTTTGTTATTCCATTCTTTATTATTCTCAGTTGGTTAAAGTTTTGACTTCTACACTCCATGAAATTAGTAGAATATCCTTGATATTTGCGCTTCATCCAGTATCTTTTCATGAAAATATTCTTCTAATCATTCTTGAATTTTACTCTACAAAGCAGTATCATGTTGACAATTTGGACATTATTAGTTCCTGGATAAATTAATTCTTGAACTTGTTTTATTGAATTCTTATATCATTGTCATCATTCTCATGTTTATATTATGTTGAAAGTCATCTGTGACCTGTAGTGCATAGATGGACTTGGTATGATTATGACCAGGGATTATTCGTTGTAATCATGACCGTTATGTTACAAATGATGTGGTAAAAGTTATCATTGGCCCGTAGTTCATTGATGGACAGTTGTTGGCATGATCATGACCATTAATGAATACACGAATGTCCTTGGCTGTAGTGTATGGATAATTTATGGTCGTGATACTAAAGAATATCCTTGGCCGTAGTGAAGGGGTGATTCAATGATGTGGATTATTTATTAAGTTGAGTCCCAGCGATAAAAGTCATGAAAAACCTTTTAAATCATAAAAGATAGTAGATTTTATTCTCTACTTGACTCTTTTAAAGGGATTGCTTGTTCCGCTGCAGTTAAACTTGATGCTGTTATATTTTATCAGTTTAACACTGTTGAAGGCTAATGATAATTTATTCTGCATTATCTTAGTCATAATATTTCTTACTGGGCTAGTTAAGCTCAACCTTTCTTTCACTGTTCTCTTCAGGAAATGAGAACATAGCAGGGACTAGTCGGGGAACGGAGTGACGGTCTAGAGGATAGCATTAGTAGTCCTCACTATTCTGTGAAATAGTGTGTTAATAATTGTAATGAGGACTCCTTTTAAGTTTGTATAATCTCTAGTAGACAATAATTGTATTCAAACTCAAAGTTATGTTTTTTATCGTATTAGACGCTATGACAGTTGTATTAGTAAGTTGTATTTGAATTTTGTACCATGTATCCGACGACCCAAGATGGGTGATGTATACCTAATTTTGGGGGCGCCATAGGTTAATATCAAAGCTTAGGGATATGATCCCTGGCTAAGATGTTAGAATAGTACTAGGAGGGGAGAGACGAGGAATTCCTTCGCTAGTATGACCTACCTAAGTTTATATGGTATTTAATTGGTCGGTCAGAATTTAGGGATAATATGTTATATGTCAATTAACCTTTGTTTTGTGGAAGTATCTGAAAATGACATCCGAGAATGTTGAGAAAAGCAATGGAGCACAGGCGACCGTTGATTCACCACATATCAATAATCAGGATAATATGCATCAGGAAGGCGACAATCCTCATGCAAACAACAACACTGACAAAATGATGAATGATCAAATTTTTAGGGGCTTTATGCAATTCATGCAACAGCAGGTGAGAGCGGCTCCTGTCCAAAATGCAATTCACGATTTTGGGTTAGTTTGCAAAAAGTTATGGGCACAGACTTACAATTTAGCTTTCAAGATATCATCCGGGATCAGACGGGGCAATGGAGAGGACTATTCAAACTCTTCAAGATCTATTAAGACTCTGTGTCCTTGATTTCAAGGAAGTTGGGACAAGTTCTTACCATTGGTGGAGTTTTCCTACAACAACAGCTTATCAAGCAAGTATTGGCATGACTCCATTCAAGCGTTGTATGGAAGAAAGTGTCGCTCCAAAGATCTTTGGGATGAGGTGGGTGAAGCAACGTTTTTGGGACCGGAGTTGGTACGTATGACTACGGAAAAGATTCAAATGATCCGAAAACGTATAAAAACCTCAGAAGATCGACAAAAGAGTTATGCTGATCTTCATCGAAAGGACGTGGAATTCGATATAGGAGATCATGTGTTGTTGCGTGTTGCTCCATGGAAAGGAGTTATGAGATTTGGAAAGAGAGGAAAACTCAATCCTCGATTCATCTGCCTATTTTTAATCCTTGATCGAGTAGGAACTGTGGCCTATAGACTCGCTTTACCGCCAAGTATGTCTCGTGTTCATAACGTTTTTCACATATCCATGTTACGTAAATATGTGAAAGACCCAAACCACATTATTGAGTTAGAACTGGACGAAATAGCGGAAGATTTGACGTATAAAGAGGTTCCTGTTCAAATCTTAGATAAGAAGGAACATATTCTACGCTCCAAGGTTATACCTCAAGTCAAAGTTTTGTGGAGAAACCACGATGTTGAGGAAATGACTTGGGAGTTAGAATCTGAAATGAAATCAAGATATCCTTACCTCTTCGACATACCAAGTACGTACCCTAATTTCGAGGGCGAAATTTCATAAGAAGGGGAGGTTGTAAGACCCCAACTTTTATAAATAAAGATGAATTTTCTATAAATATTATTTTAGAATATTATGGAGTAAATTTGATATAATGTTATAGTTGTGGGTAATATTTATAAATTTTGCAAAGTAAGCAAGTTGTTATAAAATATTCGTTTGGTCGGGGAATATTCTTTTTGTCAGGGAATATTCGTACGACGGCACAATCATTGGTAGACCCCACAACAAAATTATTGTCGGATTGAGAAAATGACAAAAATACTTTATAAAAATAACGGCGGAGGTGTTACCGTTAAAACCGTTAAACTACCCATTAGTAAAAAAGTACGATGAAATACGCATGGTTGCATAGAAGCACACTCAGTATTGATTATTGATGCTTACGTGAGAAGTCACTCAAATTTATACTCAATTATTGCTAAAGAATTCTTTGATCATATCTCTTATATTATTGATTCAATTATTGTCACGGTATCATCTGTATAATATGTTATATTATTAAATCAATAATTGAGACGACAACTTATAAATGATTAATAATTGTTGAAAGATTAAATGTGTTGATTAAAAATAAAATGATTTGTGGTAATATTTATTCAATCCTTAATGTATATAAAGAGTCTATTATGAGACGTTTGTGGTAAGTTTGGTTATTTTATGGGGGGGCCCATATGTCATCATCTAAGAGTCTCTTCGTCAATAGTAATTACCTTCATCAATAGTAATTACCTTCGTCAATAGTAATTACCTTCGTCAATGGTAACTACCTTTACCAGACGTTAAACCACTTGTCATTTCATATTACAGGCGTCGAACCAATTGTCGTTTCACATTATAGGCGTTAAACCACTTTTCTTTTTACATCACCAGTCGTCAAGCCACTTGCCTTTTCACATTTCAAGTGCTAAGCTAGAAATATTCTATAAATAGAGGCCTAGTGCTTCATTATTTTCACTTAATTCATTCAAGCTATAGAGAGAAAGTATAGAGAGAATAAGAGAGAAAGAAGAAGAGTATTCATTATTACACTATCTGCAATATTCAATCTACTAATGTAAGGGTGTTATTCTTTCTTATTCATGAAGAGAACTCATTGTTATTCCATTGCTTATCATTCTATTGGAATAACTTGTATCGCTGGTTTACCCTTTACTTGGTGACATTCTTCTATTATTCATTTGGAACATCCACATGCGTGTGTTTTACACAGGACTGGTTAAAATCTTTATTATTATTCATTGGAACATCATGCTCGTGTGTTTTACACTGGGACCTGGTTAAAATCTTTATTATTATTATTCGTTGGAACATCACATCAGATGTTTTACAGGGACTCGGTTCCGTCTTTATTATTTTGTTGGAATATCCCGTCAATTGCAAATTTTGCCTCGACTGGTTCCGTTATTATTATTATTCGTTGGAATAATACACTTCATGCTAAGCACCGATTTCTTTTGTTATTCCATTCTTTATTATACTCGGTTGGTTAAAGTTTTGACTTCTATACTCCATGAAATTAGTAGAATATCCTTGATATTTGCGCTTCATCCAAAGATCTTTTCATGGAAATATTTTTCCGATCATTCTTGAATTTTACTCTACAAAGCAAAGATCATGTTGACAATTTGGACATTATTAGTTCTGGATAAATTAATTCTTGAACTTGTTTTATTGAATTCTTATATCATTGTCATCATCCTCATGTTTATATTATGTTGAAAGTCATCTCGTATTTGTAGTGTATAGATGGATTTGGTATGATTATGACTGAGGATTATTCGGTGTAATCATGCCATTAGTAATGTTACAAATGATGTGGTAAAAGTTATCATTGGCCCGTAGTGCATTGATGGATGATTGTTGGCATGATCATGACCATTAATGAATACACGAATGTCCTCGGGTCAGTAGTGTATGGATAATTTGTGGTCGTGATACTAAAGAATATCCTTGGCCAGTAGTAGCATGGGTGATTCAATGATGTGGATTATTTATTGTCGAGTCCCAAATGATAAAAGTCATGAAAACCTTTTAAATCATAAAAGATAGTAGATTTTATTCTCTACTTGACTCTTTTAAAGGGATTATTTGTTCCGCTGCAGTTAAACTTGATGTTGTTATATTTTATCAGTTTAACACTGTTGAAGGCTAACGATAATTTATTCTGTATTATCTTAGTCATAATATTTCTTACTGGACTAGTTGAGCTCACCCTTTCTTTCACTGTTCTCTTCAAGAAATGAAAATATAGCAGGGACTAGTCGGGGAACGGAGTGACGGTCCAGAGGATTGCATTAGTAGTCCTCACTATTCTGTGAAATAGTATGTTAATAATTGTAATGAGGACTCTTTTTGAGTTTGTATAATCTCTAGTAGACAATAATTGTATTCAAACTCACAGTTATGTTTTGTCGTATTGTACACAACAGTTGTATTAGTAAGTTGTATTTGAATTTTGTACCATGTATATGACGACCCAAGATGGGTGATGTATACCTAATTTTGGGGGCATCACAACGTAATTCATACATTTTATTATCCCTAATTTTGTCCTTTTAATTATATTAGTTTATTAAATTAATATGTTTTATTTTATTTTATAGGATTTAATATTTGTTGCAATAAAGTCAAAATCTTGGTGATCAAAGGATATTTAATGCTTTTATTCATATAAGGAATATCCAAGAAGAATTCTACAAGGAGAAGGAAAGAGGATATTTGGTGTGAAGTCAAATTCAACAAGAGAAAGAAAAGTCTAGGAAGTTGATTGCCACTAGGAAGTTGTATCCTACATAGAAAGGGAACCAAAGTATCCAAGTTCAATAAATCTAAATTAGGGTTCAAAGTTATTTTCCCTATAAATAGACCTCTTGTTTTAGAGAGAAGAGATCACTTGTTATTTTATTTTTCTTAGTTTTTCACTAGTGTAGGAGTGAGAAGATATTTAGAGTTTGTCTCTCTTATTCCAATCACGTGTGTGACGCCCCCAAAATAGGTCCAATCCACCCAACCTATTCTGAGTTATCAAACACATGGTACAGAAACAACTACAACTTCATTAATACAATTGTCGTGCAAAATACGACAAGACATAAACTCTGGGTTTAAATACAAATATTGTCTTCTAAATAATATCCACACTCAAATAAGTCCTCATTACAATTATTGATACACTATTTTACAAAATAGTGAGGACTACTAAACAACTGTCTTGAACCATCACTCCATACCCCGACTAGTTCCCGCTATATTCTCGTCTCCTGAGAAGAAAAATGGAACAAAAAGGAAAAGGGTGAGCTCAACTAGCCCAGTAAAGTATTATGACTAAGATAATATACAACAAATTATCCTTAGTCTTCAACAGGGAAAAATCTAATAGAATACAATAGACAACAAGTTTTAGATCAACAACTGCAGCGGAAACAACAATTCATTAGAAGAGTTAAGTAGAGAATGAAATCTACTATCATCTATGAATTTAAAAGTCCATCATCGATATTTTATCCCTGTAACATCAACCAATATACATCTTGAATCAAATATTCATCTTTGCACTACAGGCCAAAGATATTCATCAGTTGGTCATGTTCATCTCAACACCTGTTCATCTTTGCTCTACGGGCCAAATATATTCATCAGAAATCATTCATCTTTGCACTACAGGCCAAAGATATTCAGTTATATCATCATTTAGGAACGAGGATGATGAAAAATATTTTAAAGAAAACGAATCCAGTGAAACAAAAGAACAAATATTAAGGATTCGTACTTTACACAATCCAAGTTCAAAAATACTTCATAAATAATCAGAGTGGAGTAAAATTCAAGAATGAAGACCAAAACATAGATCCAATCAAAGATAGGAATCATAATAGACAATCTTGGACATAGAAAAGAAAATTTAATTTTTCTGTGAATAGTGTCGTATTCGTGAATAGTGCCGTACACGTGAATAGTAACTCTGACACCAAAAGATAGAAATTTCACAAAAAACATCATCATGCTTCGTGAATAGTACTCGTGAATAGTAACTCATAAATAGTAACTCATGAATAGTAACCCTGACATAAAAAAATTCCAAATTTGATAAAAAGTTCCAACCAATATTTCGGCATAATGATATTGAAGAAATAATATCACTTATGAAGAAAATAACATCCCTTACCTCGAAAAGACAGTACTTCTGACTAGAATACTGGATATAGTGCTGAAAGAACTTGCACCGTATAACAATACTCAAAGTACTAAAATACTCACAAAAATACGCTCAATATATCGAGAGAGAAAACTTATTTCTGGTGTGATTTTCAATTCTAACCTAAGCACCCTATTTATAAGAAATTGCTTAGAATACCAAAGCAGAAAATTTAATATAATAATAATAATATATATTTACAAATTTCTTACGCCCACTTTTACCAACTGAATTTAGCATTCAACACATTTATATCACATGTGGGACACTCACCAAAAACGTTTTTCTTAAAAAAAAATTAATTAAAACTTCAAAAATCAATTATTTCAAAACTTCGGAACTTCAATAATTCATAATAAATAGCCCTTTTATCAAAAAATTCAAATCTAGCGACTTTTTATAGGAAATTCAATTCTCTACAACTTTGCAGAAGAAAGTTTTTTCAAATTCTAAAAGAAATTGCCAAGAAATCCACAAACCAAGCGATTTTACTGTGCTATAATCAAATTTCAGTCAAGAAATGGGGTCCATCGACACACAAAACATGTGTTAATCATTTAATATAACAAAAATACTATTTCTCCTCATATACTCATATATCCCACATTCATTGTAAAAATATCATCATTATTATATTATAATAATATAATAAAATATTATTTTATCAGAAAAGATAACATATTAATTTTTAACAATTGTCACTTTAAAAAATTTCTCCATCTATATCCACATAAAATCAATATTTTCCTCATCATATAAATCAATAATTAATTATTCACAAATAATATTACAGAATCACAAAGATGCAACCGGTAGTTCCAGGAAAAAGAGGGGCTTTCCAATAAGGATCTCTCCTTACTGGCGCCCAATTAGGTGACCAAACCTCTACTTAGACAGAACTTTCTAGACATTTCCAATAATGTTATCTAATAATATTATTCAGATAATATGAATTATTGCTTCGATAATGGAAAATACTGTGTAGTGACAATTATTGAAACAACAAAGAATATAAAATATCAACGTAGCAATTATTGAATCAATAAAATAAAATATTAAACAAAGAATTATCGTAACCATTATTGAGTAGTGTCTTCTTCACGTAATAATCAATAATTAGTGCAATATTGTGTGCTTTACTGCGTGTAATAACGCGTATTACTGTGTTTTAACCACTGGGTATTCCAACAGTATTAACGGTAAAAACTACGCCGTTATTTATAAACAACTTATACTTGTCATTTTCTTCATCCAATCGCTTTCCGTTATGGGGCCCACACAAGGCTTCGCTGTCGTACGAATATTCCCCGACAATAAGAATATTCCATGACCAAACGAATATTCTCTGACAACAATGAATATTTTATAACCATTTGTTTATTTAAAATATTTGCGCATTTTACCCATAACTAACCACATTAATCAAATCAACCCCTTACTATTTCAAAATAATAATTAGAGAAATTAAATCTTTATTTATAAAAAGTTGGGGTCTTACAACGTGTGGAACATACTGTCAGGGAGTATTTGTAACTTTCTTTTATTTATATAATAGAAATTCTCTTTTTAATTATTGTTCTTATTTCATGCGAATTGTAGTACTAATATTATTTGTTTTTGTTTTTAATTACATGGCTAGCTAAATTTCTAATACCTAGGAGTATGATGAAACTAAGTATTTCATAATTATATTTTCTTTCCATTCCATAATTAATGCCTAATTATTTTCACCTTCATATTTTCCTCCGCATAAATTGCATATGATTTTTATATTGATTGTGAGGTTTTGATAATTATAGTTAATCTGAGAATTTTTCATAACTTATGCTTGCCCATATTAATTATATGAATCATTATTTTTAAAGGGAAGGGAGAATAATTTGGGAAATGATTTAGAAAATAAGAAATTATTTATTATGTTAATATTTGGTGGATTTTGATTCCTAGGTATCTTTTCTCATTAATAGTTTCTGTTATTAATTAATAGTTTGCATAATTTAGTTAATAAATTCTCTCCACCATATTTATTTCTAATTTTCCTAAAATATTAATTAAGGATATATTAAAGAATTAATCTAGTCTCTGTGGATTCGACCTGTACTTGCTAGTTCTTCAATTAGACACTGTGCACTTGTAGTTAAATATTTTTATCACATCAAGTTTTTAGCGCCGTTGCCGGGGACTAGAATTAATTTTTATTTATTCTTTAATTTTTATTTATTCAATTAGTTTTAACTCATTTTTTTTTGGGGGTTATCAAGCGGATCGAAGAGTTTAAAAGATAAAGATTTTGTTGTCAAGGCTTTCTTGATGCCATTATCTCCATATTTTTTAATTTTTTTTTGAAATAATAAAAAAAATAGTAGTTTAGTTTTTATATATATATATTTTTTTACTTGTCACATTCATGCATTCACTCACGTAGAGCACATCCTGTTAGGTTTTTTTTTTTGTCAAATATAAACTGTGGTGATTACTGGAGGATTGAGGTACGTCAAAATTTCTCCTTCTTGCGTAATTCACATAGTTTTAGGACATTTTATTTGTTTATAGTTTTTTTTTGTGCATTTTCATCTTTAATCTAACATTAAGGGTACAACCTGTAACAAGATAAGGTGGGGATTTCATCACCCTTCCTTGGCCCATAAACAACCCAATTTGCATTTTACATAACCATGACCTAATAAAATCAAGTAGACGTTGGCCCCTAGGACTCTCGAGCTCAATTAGGACAAGAAACCCCAAGAGGAGTCTGAATTTTAAATTAATCAAACTACTGGTGTCTAGGCAAGTGGTTCAAAAGGTATATGCCTAAAGATTGTGTGGTTATTCAATTAGTCACCGTTTCTATGGAGAGACTCTCACCTTTCTTACACTTACCTGGCTAGTGGTGTGATTAATTTCAAATTTGGTGGACCTTGCAGTGTAACTTGGAACAGTTAGGAGCTATCTAGATTTTATTTAGGTTGATCTTAGAAGTAAATTTATTTTTATTTATTTATTTATTTATTTATTTATTTATTTTTGTGCTTATCTGATTATTTGTTAATTAGTGTATGCAAAAAACTGTGGATTAGGGACGAAACATCTCGATTAGTGAGAAAACTTAGTTTTTCGAATTTCACTTTAAAAGATCTCACTTTAACAAAAATGGAGGGCGCCCAAACTGTTTCTTTAAGGGATCGATGTTATCCTTCCAGCTCTGCCCAACCTTGATGTATCAGTCTACCACCGGTAACTGGTACCAATTTTGAACTTAAGCCACATTTTATAAATATGTTACCTAGGTTTACAGGGATAGAAGATGCATATTTATTTATTTAGGAATTTGAGGAAGTTTGTGCCTTAATGAAAATTCAAAAATTGTCCGATGACTCAATTAGGCTAAGATTTATAACATTTGCTTTAAAAGATAATGCTAAAAAATGGTTATATAGCTTACCAAATAATTCCATATCAACCTGGGAGGGATTTGTTGTTACATTTCTAAAAAAATATTTTCCAAATCATAAAACTGCTAAAATTCGGACTGCAATTCATCAATTTTGCCAACTTGAAAAAGAGTCCTTTTGGAAATATTTTGATAGATTTAAAAATTTGTAATCCCAGTGCCCACACCACGGAATTGAAAAATGGAGATTGTGTCAAATTGCTTACAAAGGTTTAGACTATCCCACTAAAACAATGTTAGAGTCAATGTGTCACGGGGATTTTTTGAATAATGATGAGGAAAAGGCTTGGGAGTTTTTAGAAGACTTAACAGAAAAAATCATGCAATGAGAAACCACCCAAGAGACAGATAAACCTAGTTCATCTAGGGGTGTTCATTTGACAGTTCAATTGCTACAGAAGTTAAGTTGGCTAGTGTACTTAAAAGACTTGAAGATTTAGAAACTAGGGGACAATCACACGTGCACCAAGTCTCAACACCAACACATTTGTGTCTAAAGTGTAATTCACCAAGCCATGTGATTGAGGAATGTCCTAGAGTCGTGCCCCAATTTGAAGAATATGAACAAGTTAATGCAATGTTTCAACGACCTTGGAATGACCCATTTGCACCCACTTATAATCCTGGTCGGAGGAATCATCCTAATTTTGCATGGAACCAAGGACCCTACCCAAATAATTCTTCAAATCAGGTCAATCAGTCTCTGAATCAATCTTTTCAACCCTACCAAAAGTTAAATCCTAGTCCATACCAAAATTCAAATCCAGCACCTCAATATCCACCAGGTTTTTCTAATGAAAGTGAGAGGAGATTTAGCACCTTAGAGAAGAGTGTGGAAACTTTAATAAAATCTCAGCAAAGCACTAACCAAGCCATTTCTCGCCTAGAGATCCAAATGAGTCAATTGGCCACTGCAGTTAGTGAAAGAGAGAAGGGTAAACTTCCTAGTCAACCCGAGACCAATCCAAAATTTCCAGTCCCTACTCAAAAACCTTATCATGTTAATTCAGTTGAAAACAATCAAGTCAATCATGTGAATTCTGTAATCTCTTTAAGGTCTGGAAATTATTTTAACAATCATGCTAGAATTGATAATGAAGAAGAGAAAAAATTAAATGTTGAATCTAACAATCCATCTTCAAAGTCAACCCAGCCTGAAAATCCCACAAACTCTGAGTCAATAGGCCCATCCACTAATCATGTTTCAAAACATGATTCAACCATACCTTATGAGTCAACTGAAAAAGTCTTCAAACCAAAAGCTCCATTCCCTCAAAGACTTATTTTAAACAAGCAGTCAGACCAGTTGGACAAAATTCTAGAAGTGTTCAAAAAAGTAAAAATTAGCATTCCTCTTTTAGATGCCATTCAACAAGTTCCCTCATATGCTAAATGTCTAAAAGATTTGTGCACACACAAAAGAACCACTCATGTTCCTAAGAAAGCTTTTCTAACATCCCATATTAGTTCTATCTTGTCATGTCAAGTCCCTGTGAAATATAAGGACCCCGATTGTCCTACTATTTCATGTATCATAGGTGACACCTTAATTGAAAAGGCTTTACTTGATTTAGGAGCTAGTGTGAACATATTACCATTTTCTGTGTACCAAACCTTAGGCTTAGGGGAGTTGAAAAAGACAAGTGTCACACTCCAACTAGCTGACCATACCGTTAAAGTGCCAAAAGGAATAGTTGAAGATGTACTCATTAAGGTTAGTGATTTTGTCTTCCCTGTTGATTTTATTGTTCTTGAAACTCAACCTGTTGTCAATCCCAATGGTCAAATTCCGATAATTTTAGGTAGACCATTTCTAGCAACCTCTAATGCGTTAATTAATTGTAGAAATGGGCTAATGAAATTGACATTTGGAAACATGACAATTGACTTAAATGTGTTTAATGTGGGAGAGCCACCTAGTGATTTTTTGGACCAACCCATTAAAGTAAACATGATACAAGAGTTGTTAATGACCCAAGAAATAAATGAAAATAGACTCTTGATTGAAAAAGATCCAATTGATTTTTTCTTAAATCACCATGACCAAAATTGGAATGAATCTGAATATTTAGATAAGGTCAATGAGCTGTTGAGATCCACTACAAATAAGTCAACTAAAGTAGAACATGTATTTGAACTAATTCTTCCATCATTTGAACATGTTAATGAAAGTTTTCTTGAGGTAAACTTGAAGCATAACTGTGATGAAAATTCTGACTATTTTTAATTTCCTAGACCTCCTGAAAATAATGAAAAGTTCACACTCACTTATCCATTTGTAACATTCATTTTTAGTCACATAATTTTTAGGATTTATAAAATTTGTAGATATGTACATTTGTTTTCTTTCTCACCACATCTTCTTGCAGAACAAATGGTCCGCATACAAGGTACAATTCTTTCATATCTTTGTTCTCTTTTCTTCATTTGCATACATTGAGGACAATGCATGATTTAGGTATGGGGGAGTTTGTTTGTATTAGATTTTTTTTTCTTTTTACGGAAAAAAAAACACAAAAAAATTAAAAAAATTAAAAATTTTGTTTGACTTTTTATGAATTGAATTAATTCTAATAAGTGTTTGTGGAGCAAAACTCATGAGTGAAATTGAAAGATTTAGAACTCTTGAATTTTTGATAAGATACGAAATCTTAGTTCAAAACACCATCTGGATTTAAAATTGATTTCACAAGCATTTTTTTACTTCACGTTTGCACTAATTCTTAGTTGTGGGGTATAAACCATGATTCGAGTAATTTCAAAAAAAAAAAGAAAAAGAAAAGAAAAGAAGAAAGAATGAAAGAAAAATGAAGTTGAGAAAAGTTGAAAAAAAAAAGAAAAAAAGAAAAAAAGAATAAATAACTGTTTCAATGTCCATTAAACGAAATAACTGGGTATCCAAGCCTCAGGAAGCATCGATATTCACGCTGAAAAGTGTGATGGATAAAAGCAACTTGACTAGTCTAATTTTGTGGCCTTTGTTACTCGAAAGTTAGTAAATCCTTAGGGGTGTCTCTACACCTAGTGCCCTAAAGCCATCTGGTTTGGGAGGCATTGGTCCAACGCTCGCTCTACATGGGTAACTCTGAAAAGCCTAAGAAAATGAGACATTGCACAAGTCAAGAATTAAATTTTTAAAAAAAAATGATGAATAAAATGGAAAAAAGAAAGAAAAAGAAAAAAATGAGCTTGCTTGATTTTCATGGTAAAAATCCTTACTAAGAGTTACATCATATACACATGCATGCATCACATGGATTTGATTTAATGAAGGATGATGTCTAAAATAAAGATTGAGTATTTTTGATAAGGTAAAAGTGTGATTTTGAATTTAATCTTGCTTATGTATAATGCACATAGATATTTAGAAGTTTTCTTTCAATTTCATAATTCATTGAATCCAAAATTATTTTTTGAATTTTGTGGGTATATTTACTGCAAACCCTCACAAGACACAACTCGTCCACTTAGGGTAACTTTGAGGTTTAAAGGCTTGTTGCACATGCTAAGTGCAATCGTGTTTCTTACGAAAATGGGGTAGTGTAATTTTTGTTTTATTTTTATTTTTATTTTTACTCGAGGACGAGCAAAAGCTAGGTATGGAGGTATTTGATAGACACGTAATTCATACATTTTATTATCCCTAATTTTGTCCTTTTAATTATATTAGTTTATTAAATTAATATGTTTTATTTTATTTTGTAGGATTTAATATTTATTGCGATAAAGTCAAAATCTTGGTGATCAAAGGATATTTAATGCTTTTATTCATATAAGGAATATCCAATAAGAATTCTACAAGGAGAAGGAAAGAGGATATTTGGTGTGAAGTCAAATTCAACAAGAGAAAGAAAAGTCTACCTAGAAGATCTTTTTCAGAAGTTGATTGCCACTAGGAAGTTGAATCCTACATGGAAAGGGAACCAAATTGTCCAAGTTCAATGAATCCAAATTAGGGTTCTAAGTTATTTTTCCTATAAATAGGCCTCTTGTTTTAGAGAGAAGAGATCACTTATTATTTTATTTTTCTTAGTTTTTCACTAGTGTAGGAGTGAAAAGATATTTAGAGTTTGTCTCTCTTATTCCAATCACGTGTAGAACATACTGTAAGTGAGTATTTGTAACTTTCTTTATTTATATAATAGAAATTCTCTTTTTAATTATTGTTCTTATTTCATGCGAATTGTAGTATTAATATTATTTGTTTTTGTTTTTAATTTCATGGCTAGCTAAATTTCTAATACCTATGAGTATGATGAAACTAAGTATTTCATAATTATATTTTCTTTCCGTTCCATAATTAATGCCTAATTATTTTCACCTTCATATTTTTCTCCGCATAAATTGCATATGATTTTTATATTGATTGCGAGGTTTTGATAAGTTATAGTTAATCTGTGAATGTTTCATAACTTATGCTTGCCCATATTAATTATATGAATCATTATTTTTAAAGGGAAGGGAGAATAATTTGGGAATTGATTTAGAAAATAAGAAATTATTTATTATGTTAATATTTGGTGGATTCTGATTCCTAGGTATATTTTCTCATTAATAGTTTCTGTTATTAATTAATAGTTTGCATAATTTAGTTAATAAATTCTCTCCACCATATGTATTTCTAATTTGCCTAAAATATTAATTAAGAATATATTAAAGAATTAATCTAGTCTCTGTGGGTTCGACCTGTACTTGCTAGTTCTTCAATTAGACACTGTACACTTGCAGTTATATATTTTTATCACATCAAAGTGGAACATTTCTATTAGTTCATATCTGGCCAGATCTGCTTGATCTTTTGAATTACTTTTGTGAAATGAATAACATGTTGTAATAGATTTAATTGATATAAAAATTTTGATATATTATTTGTGTTATTTAGAATTAAAACAAGAGAGTTGTGACTTTTGACCCGTTTAATATGTGTGCGGGTCGGGTTGACTCGGCTGAAGGTTGAAGACAAGCCACCTCACCATTTACATGTCATTTCCTTTTAATTTTTTCAAGCCATGTAGGAAATTTGAATAATTTATTTAACGTCCGTAAGTAAAATTGAACGGAATGACTTGATTAAATTTTTTTAACAAACACAGTAGGCTAATTGCATTTTTTTAAAGTTCAATTACTCAATGCTTACAAGTCGACAATCATAGGGGGGTAAAGGTGTTTTTTGCCGAATTTTAATTGTCTATGAGAGAATGTTAGTATGTAAATTTTAATTGTCTATAAGCGAATGTAAGTAAAAATATCATTTAGTACTACTTCTTACTTATTCAACTACAAAATTTTTGGATGAATGGTTCATACACATTCAGATTTTAAAATTGTTAAACAAATGATTTGAATGACTTATTCGGTTAGACGTATTCAAAATCATTCAGAAGTAAATAAATAGCCCAAAAAAGAACTAAGCCCAAACTCCAAGAAAAACAAAATCAATTTTTAAATATAAAAATGAGTTAAAACATCTTAGGGTGTGTTTGATTAGCTCTTAACGTCTCTTAATTGGAGTGCCTCTGATTCGGTTAGAGGCAAAACATGTTTGGTAAAAAAAAAATTGCCTCTTAATCGGTTAGACACAAAATTAAAGCTTAACCATTTAGAGGCACATCTGAATGAGTTTATATTTTTTTTAGACAAAAAATACCCTCTTCAATATTATTAATTTTCTCTTGTATCCATTTTAACCCTCTATCTCTCTCTCTCCATTAAGATCCATCACAAGCTACTCGTTGATTATACCCTTCACAATAATCAGTTCATCATTCAAGAAATTCATGCTCCATAGATCCTGAAAATAGATTCACAACCTTCCCAATTAAGAAGGTTTTAGTCGACGCCGCACGAATATTGTAAAACCCCAACTTTTTTAATAAAGATGAATTTTCTATTAATTTTGAATATTATGGAGTGAAATTGATATAATAGCTGTGGGTAATATTTATAAATTTTGCAAAGCACGCAAGTTGTTATATAATATTCGATTGGTTGGGAATATTCGTTTTAACAGAAATATTAGTACAACGGCACAATCATTGGTAGACCCTAGCACAATGTAATTATTGCCTTCGGATCGAGAAAACGACAAAAATACTTTTATGAAAATAACGGCGGAAGTTTTACCGTTAATCTGTTGAAACACCGGTGTTAAAGAAAAGAATATGTCTGGCGTGGTTGCATAGTAAATACGGTATTGATTATTGATGCTTACGTGATAAGTCACTCGCTTTTGTTGGTATTATTAATGTAATAATACGAGAAAATTTTTATATAAAATGTAATACTTTTATAAAGTTATTCTATAAATAGAATATATTATATTCTATTATGCATAGTGTTTACATAGTGTCTCGCATAGTGTTTTACATAGTAAAAACTTTTTATATAAAATAAAATACTTTTATAAAGCTATCATTTTTATTAGACAATAATTAGAATATATTATATTTTATTATGCATAGTGTTTGCATAGTGTACTGCGATAGTGTTTGTATAGTAAAATCTTTTATAAAGTTATTCGTTTTATTAGATTATAAATAGAATATATTATATTTTATTTAAAAGATTTTGCTTTAAATATAGACCATCGATTAAAGTAAATCAACTGGACCGTTCATGGATTAGTTCTTATGCATTCCATTTTCCTATAAATAGAAGCTCATTCCTTCATTATTTTCTTTTAATTCACTTGAACTCTAGAGAGAGAAACTATAGAGAGACTATAGAGAGATAGAAGAAAAGTAATCTGCTACTTAACTACTTTTATATTCAGTTTCTTTTACGGTAAGGGGTGTTATTCTTTCTTATTCATGAAGAGAATCTGTTGTTATTCCATTGCTTATTATTTCATTGGAATAACTTTGTATCTGTGATTCACCCTATACTTGGTGACATTCTTCTATTATTCCGCCTTTTTACTATTCTCGTTAGAATATCCCATGCATGCGCTTTTACGCCTAATTAATTTCTTTATTATTTTTGTTGGAATATCTCGTCTGCATGCTTTTACTTTAATTGGTTGATCTTTATTATTATTCTCGTTGGAATATCCTATCTGCATGCGCTTTTACGCGGACTGATTAAAATCTTATTAGTATTACGTTGGAATAACTCTTCATATAACAATCGCATGCATGGTGATTTCGTTGTTATTCCATTGTTTATTATTCTGTTGGAAACATCCTGCCGGATGTAATTTACTTTGACACGGTTCCGATTATTTAGTATTATGTTGGAATAACTTTATACATCTAAGTACCACATGCATGGTGATTTATTTTGTTATTTCATTCTTTATTATACTCGGTTGGTTAAAGTTTTGACTTTATACTCCATGAAATTAGTAGAATATCCTTGATATTTGCGCTTCATCCAAAGATCTTTTCATGGAAATATTCTTCCGATCATTCTTGAATTTTACTCTATAAAGCAAAGATCATGTTGACAATTTGGACATTAGTAGTTCTTGGACAAATTAATTCTTGAACTTGTTTTATTGAATTCTTATATCATTGTCATCATCCTCATGTTTATATTATGTTGAAAGTCATCTGTGACCTGTAGTGCATAGATGGACTTGGTATAATTATGACCAGGGATTATTCGGTGTAATCATGACCGTAATATTACAAATGATGTGGTAAAAGTCCTCATTGGCCTGTAGTGCATTGATGGACAGTTGTTGGCATGATCATGACCATTAATAAATACACAAATATTCTTGGCCCGTATTGCATGGATAATTGTGGTCGTGATACTAAAGAATATCCTTCAAGCCGAAAGTGCGGGGTGATTCGATGATGTGGAATATTTATTGTCGAGTCTCGGCCGATAACAAAGATGATGAAAAACCTTTTTAATCATAAAAGATAGTAGATTTTATTTTCTACTTGACTCTTTTAATGGATTGCTTGTTTCATCATGATTAAACTTGATATCTATTATATTTTATCGGTTTAACATTGTTGGAGACTAATGATAATTTATTCGCTTTATCTTAGTCATAATATTTCTTCTTTGGGCTAGTTGAGCTCACCCTTTCTTTCACCATTCTCTTCGTGAAATAAGAATATAAATTTGGGACGAGTCATTGAGCGGAGTGATGGTCCAGAGGATAGCATTAGTAGTCCTCACTATTCGTGAAATAGTGTGATAATAATTGTAATGAGGACTCCTTTTGAGTTTGTATAATCTCTCTAGTAGATAATATTTGTATTCAAACTCATAGTTTATATTTTGTCGTATTGTATAATGCACGTTGTATTAGTAAGTTGTATTTGAATTCTGTACCATGTATCTGGCGACCCAAGATGGGTGATGTATACCTAATTTTGGGGGCGTCACAAATATGATTTGATTAAAACCCAAAATCAGATTCCTAAATAATAAGAAATCAATTGACCGAACAAAGGATCAAAACCCAAATCAAAAAGAAACTCATGTCCGAAAATTGCCCTAAAATATTTCTCCTTTCTCCTCTATTTGTTGTGAAATCCGTTATCTGCAAACACCATAACCTCCACCACAAAATTTGCCTCAAGATCTAGCCGTTACTGCTGTAACAATGGTCCTAAATGATCACAACCAATTTGATGTTTGACTCGTCACCTGTAATAGATCTTAAACATGAAGGGGCCAAGTAATTTTTTCTTTTCATATTCAAAACAATATGATGGATCTCTTTGAACGAAATATAAGGATGGTGATAATGAAGAGAGAGAAAAAGAGTTGTTCTTTTTTTGTTTTATTTTTATATATTTTTTTCTTTTGTTCAAAGGGTTAAAAAGGTAAAATATTGTTATTCAGAAATTTTGAAAAAAGAAATTATTAAACAACATTTTTTCATTCAGATACAATTCTATTCAGACGCTCTATATTATTCAGACGTCTAAACTATTCAGGTCTTAACACTTAATTTTATCAAACACCACCTTATTCTAAGTCGACTTGCACTAATTTTGCAATTTGAAGAGTCGTTTTGGTTGGTCAAAAAATACATCTCGAATTCAACAATCAAAACTCTTCTTAATTTACTATGTTAATAATACAGGCAAATATGAAATGTTCTGTTCATGTTCATATTAAACTTTTTTTACCTTACGGTTGTGAAATTCTCATTAATCTACATGCATGTATGTAGAATATTTGATCTTCATGCATCATCATGTATGTACAAAAACACATCCATTGATAATCTTTTATATATCCTCTCTGTTGGGCCATGATCCTTTTCCTTATTGGGCCAGACTTAATGGGCTCCTCCCTGGGGTTATGATTATTCTTGCCCTATTGGTCCGGATGCAGTGGGCCGAATTACTAGATGAGTATGGTTACACTTGGGCTTTGACCGGTGTAGATTGGGAATAGAACTTTGACTGTCATCTCTGCATTGCATTTAATGAGGATTGGACAGGGCTTAGTCGGCTGAAAACTGTGGGCCCGAAAAGTCAGTTGCATACAGGACAAACCGGACTTTGGGGATATAAAGCAAGGATGACACACGGTGAAAGGTAACTAATGAATTATTGCTCTCAAGTCACTAGATATTTATTCCTCCATTGTTAACCTTGTGATCGCCTGTACTGACTCTCACGCCGGAGCTATCCCCCGACGGTCCAAGCCATCAAGCTTTTGGTGTTGACTGTGTTTACTGTACAGGATCAGGACGTCTTACGTGATTGGAACGTGGAGAAAGATTTTGGCGTTAACACTCTCTAACGCATGACTCTTCACCATAATTATAAATTACAATACACATTTCTTAGAATTATTTGTGTGAGTATGGTAGCTAAGGTGTACTATAGTACCCATACTTCATTCATGAGCAAAAGGAAACTAAAATGCAATCCCTTTTATCGAATTATCAATTCAACTCCAATTTTTTGTTTTGAGAATTTCATATTTTGAATATTTTTGTAAGTTGTAATACTGTAATAACATTAATCATACATGCAACGGATATAAATCTGAAAATTATAATTTTCTAGTTAGCTTAAAGCATATGCTCACAACAACGAACGATTAGAATCACGTGTTGTACAAACAATACCTAAATGATAATTTGAACTACGTTATTACGAGTATCAAATATATTGCACAGTTCGAGTAGCTACAATATTTCTAGCTTTACAAAAGATTTCTAATAATTTGTACAATGCTTGCAAATTTTGTTTTTGTGTATATTGTTGTACCTCTCTCAATGATCAACATATATACTCATCTAATATAGAAGTATAACATATAAGTATAAATATTGTCAACATACTCCCAAAATGTATGTAACTCCTAAGTACATAAATTATTGTATCTAGACAATGAACTATGTGCATACCCTCCGGGTCATGAGCGCTCTGATTTAGGTCTATTAACCAATAAATATTACTCCTTCCGTCCCATGATAAAAGTTTTTATTACTATTTTGGGTAGTCCCATATTAAATGTCCATTTTCCTCTAATAACCAAACTTTTACACATTTTTTCTATTATACTCGTAGCATTAAATATCTCATACTTCTCTTATTCTAATTCTCTCTCTATATTTAATAAGTATAATTAGTTATGTGCTAAAAATATTTTAAATTGAAAAGCTAGAAAGTCACTCTCTTACCTACATTGAAAATAATTAATGACATTATTATGGGTAATTTTGTCATTTTATTTTTCTTCTTAATATACGTGAAAAGTCTATCAGAATTTTTATCCTGGGACGGATGGAGTATTATACTGAATTGAACCCGTGTTCTCCTAAAATATTTTCTTCATTGTGGAAGGGAATGAGTAATTTAACATATTACAATTTAATTAATATAAAAAGTAATTCAAGATTGTACAATTTTAATAGATGAAAGAGTATATGTTCCCTACCTTCCAAACTTAAATCAATTGTATCAAGATAAAAAATGAAAGATATTAAAAAAAAATTAATCGATAGCACTAATTTGATAATGAATTATCCAAACCAAGTAAAATCACAGGTGTAAATTAAGTGATCGCCAATCAACTCTCAAAATTATGTAAGCATCAATATGACAATACGTAAACAACCCCCCTCTTACCAACTAAGCTAGAGCTCGTTGGTTGATCAAATATAACAATGAAACAAGTTCCATGCCCTCCAAAAATATTGAACTTGGAGTTTAGATTTTCAGATTTGGAACCAGTCATCGAACCAAGGGTATCTGGACGTCATTAATATATAAAAATATATGTTATTAGTAATTAATAAAATTTTAAAAAATCTCATTTTTTATTAACTAAAATATAATAAAGTTGAGTTACAATATTACTAAAAGTGATAAATTTTAACATTAAAAAATTTTTGTACAAAAAAAATATTAAAAATAATTAAAAATCTGTTCACTAGGTGAACTAACCGGTTTTACTAATTGACCACCGATTTTGATCAAATTAATAAAATCGGATCAAACTGAACCAAAGTGTCAATTGATTCCGAATTTTACCGGTTGAACTACAATCCGATCTGAGTAATAATCATGATTGGAGTGTATATATATATATATATATATATATATATATATATATATATATACTCACCGAAATACTCTCTTTCTTTAGCGACGGATTTCGACGACGGTTCGGTTATCTGAGATTAGTCGTCGTTTATACTTTTAATGACGGAACACATATAACGTCATAAAGTAAGTATAGACTTGATTGTATTTACCAAACCGTCACCGAAATCCGTTACTAAAAGAAGTGAACTTAAATGAATTGAATAAAAGGTGAACTTAAGATCCGAATTCTCTATATATAAATAGAGGTCCAAACCCGGCCGGTCTAACATCTTAATATCCCATAAATATAAATTAAAAGTCTCCAAAACATTGCTTATGGACCAATTCATCTTCTCTAAAATTTCCTTATTCATCCAATAAAATCAAACACTAGCCGGTGCATACCCTTTCATATCTTTCCACGCGTCACTTATTCCACCAATCACACGTCCTTACTTTCCCAAACACACAACAGTCATTTTCCCCTCAGCCGGCCCCTTTTTCCTAGCCGCATTTTAGTCCCCAACGTCTCTCTCTGTCTCTCTCTCCTCAGATCCGTTATCAACGGCCATATTTATCCGTCAAACTACTTTTTAAAATTATCCATACCGTACCCCACCCCACCTTCAAAAAACAAATAATAGAACTTCATCACAAGAAAAATTCAATTCATTTATTAATTTTTTGTTAAATAAAAAAATATTTTTTAAATGATACTAATATAATACCTCATATCCTCAAAATTGTCGCTATAAATTTTACAAATGTTCATTTTGTGAGGAGAAGAGAGAAACAATTTTATAAGACTTACTTGTAAACTAGTAATTTTATACCCTACAATAAGAACTTGAAAAATTACATAATTAAAAATTTCAAGTTTTTATATTTTTTGAATCAACACAATATAATCTCATAATAACTTCTAATTTTCAAGTAGATTTGGATTTTCAAATACACTAAAGATACCAAACCCGGAACAACCAAACATACACTAAATGATATAAAATAACTAATTTACGTACATTATCGTATACAATTTATTCTCGTAGTAGTTGCACCCGAACCACAGTAGTATCAACGCGTTTTTCTTTCTTCCTCTAGGCAGTCCCAATAAAGAATTAACTACTCTTTTCCATAACGCGTAATTTGACATACCCAAGTCCTCTAAAAGGGGCCATTCCATTCTCAATCATACATTGGATCTCATTCTCCCTCTAAACTTGGAACTTCCAAGACTCTCCTCCCCTAAAATTTCTCACAAATCTAGCAACACCCACCACCCAATTCTTCAATATGCAAAGGCAACAAACAATGCCATCCATCCTATTAAGGACTTTCCACCTTTACAACCTTCTAAATACAATCATCCTTTATTTGGTCCCAAAAAAACTAAGAGCTTACCTCCCCTCTTCTTGGTACCCCCAACAAACCAATCTTTTAGACACCAAATCCTCCTCCTCTCTTCCGCCACCGCCGTCGAAGCCTCATCACCAAAATCTCCCCCGAATGGAGGCCGATGAGCTCCGACGCGTGTTCCAAATGTTTGACCGCAACGGCGATGGCCGGATCACCAAAAAGGAGCTCAATGACTCGTTAGAAAACATGGGCATTTTTATCCCTGATCCGGAACTCATACAAATGATCGAGAAGATAGATGTCAACAAAGACGGGTGTGTAGATATTGATGAATTCGGATCGTTGTATCAAACAATAATGGACGAGAGGGACGAAGAGGAAGACATTAAAGAGGCGTTTAACGTGTTTGATCAAAACGGAGACGGGTTTATCACGGTGGATGAGCTGAAATCCGTCTTGGCGTCGCTCGACCTGAAACAGGGGAGAACTGCAGAGGATTGCAAGAGCATGATTATGAAGGTGGATGTGGATGGAGATGGGATGGTGAATTTTAACGAGTTTAAGCAAATGATGAGAGGGGGTGGATTTGCTGCATTGACTTAATGATTATTTTTTCATTGATTAGTTTTTCCACCATTTTGCGACGAGGGTTATGGTTTTGGTTTTGATTAACTACTCATGAGGTTTAATTGTATATATTTGATTTGATCAAAATCAATCAGGGTGGTGAATTTTTTGTCAGCAAATGTTGGATTATGCAGAAATTAAAGCCTTGAGGAAGCAAGATTGGGGCAGAGGGGAACAGGGCTGGGGGGATTATTGATATGTAAAATGGAAAGGGCAATGGATGTTTGTAACCCATGTGTTATACTCCTTTTTTTGTAAGATTGGATTATAGTTTTGCTATTATGTTTTTTTTATTCTAATTGTTTTTTTCCTTTGTGGGTTCTTGGATGATCAAAAAGATGAACAATCTTTTATTGAACATGAAAAAGATGATCAAGACTATATTTATTTTTTTCTCATGTGTGGAACTAGTTATTTTTGTATTAGTTCCCATTTTTGTTGTTGTTCTTCTTTTTTTTTTTTGACTTTCCATCCTTGTTCAAATAGTAGTCACCATCTACAAATGTTTTGGAATTTTCAAAGTCTTAACTTTTGAAGGAAAAAAAAGAGTAGAAGAAAACATGGTATATTGACACTCCAATTCTTCTATTGCTGGTTTGTTAGTTTTAAAAAAAAAAAAAAAAAGAGAGAAGAAAAAAAGAATGAGAAATTTAGGAAAGAGACTAACTAAGGTAGTGTTTGTTTACCCCTTAACAACTTCAGGTAAAATTGTTTGGTAAAATTTTATTTGATAAATTTTATACTTTTTAGTTACCAAATAGGTTTTTAAGTTCAGCTACTATTTCACTAAAATAATTTTATTTATTAAGATATATTAACCTTTCAAATATTAATTACTTAATTTTATTAAACACAACCTAAGTTCCTTGTTTGTTCGGAGAGAAAAGGAGAGATTTTAAATAAATTTCTCTCCTAAAAATTTCTTCCCTTGAAATTATTTGGAAGGAAATTTATTAAAAACTTAAATGACATTAAAAATACCAAAATATACCCTTATAATGGTTTATTAAATATAATCTCATAAGGTTAAAATAGTGACATATTTTTTAAGTCTTTTCTCTCACTTTTGTTTTTTTACTATAAATTTTAATTTTTCTTCTTTTCTTCTCTCGAAATTCATAAACACAATGAAAACAAGAGTCCTTTTTTCCCTTTCAAAAATAACGTTTCAAGGACACAATATTACTCTCATTAATTCTCATGCATCGTAATTTTTGGTTGTAAAGCTTAACTATGAAAAGGGATCTTCAAATTTTGTGTTATGCGCAAATTTTAATAAAACCCAACCGTTAGCGCAATGGTTCAAGGTTGTCCTGAGATGAGTTATAAACTCGGACATTTTAGGTTCGACTCTCACTAATAATAATTTGTCAAGGCAAGAAATGGTTCATGGGGTCATAGGGACGCGAGCGTAAACCAATATGAAAAGGCTGACCCGAGTTCATGGAGATTAGTCGAATTGCGTTTAGGAAATTCTCGAATATCAAAAAAAATTAATATTCGAGAAAGAACAATTAAAAGAAAATATGAGTATTTGTATGTGCATTATAAATTGTGCACTAATTAGTACTCATTTACTAAAAGAAGGATAACAATACATAATGTTGAATTGTTATTACTTGGTTCCAATATTAAATGGTGTGTGGGGAGCTTACATCTATGGGAACAAATTAATGGTGAGACTAGTCATGTTCAAATTCTCTCTGTTGCAATTATTTGAACTTTAAACCTTGTCGATGGGTCAAAATTCAAAATGTTCCATGAAAGTCAATATTTTGTAGTGGTCAAAATGGTCAAAGCCGTGAAGCTTGGACTTGGGACTCCCGTAGAAGGTTTGAGGAGCTATAATAATCATTTCAAGACTATAAATAAGTGTTTAAATATATTTTTTATTTTAGTAATTTTTTTAAACTCACACACTCTTTTCTTGAAATGTCAAAGAGCGAATTCTCAATCTTATGGTTATCATGAGTTGGATCATATCACTGGGCCAAAGGCCAGTATTTAAAATTAAAGGTAATGAATTAGTAATAGATTGTCATTTTAGGATTAATATTTAGATTTAGAGCAAATGATATTATTAGAGTAAATAAATGTTGCTTTAAATGTTATTGAAACAATTGCAAAGATGATGTTAAATATGTAAGTATTTATTTTGCAACTAAGTACTAGATGAATAATGATGTATTTTAGTGGTAGCGGATACTTCCTTCGTTCCTAAAAGATTGTTGTTTTAGAAGAAAAAATTTGTTCCAATTTATTTGTCGTTTACAACTTTCTAGGAGAATAAATTATTTACTTTCTTATATCACCTCTACCTTCTCTCATTGTCCTAATAAATTCTTTTCCTTGTATTAATAGTTTTCAACTTCCCATAAAGGGAAAGTGATGAAATTTCAAACAAATTTTAATTGTTAAATGATAGTATTAAATAATTTTCTTAATTCATATGTAAAAACCTTAAACAACAATCTTTTAGTATCTACAATGCTTGTGTTTCATGACCAGCAAAAAACAAGGCTTTGCAGTTGTGAGTAGAGGCATTTTTGTTGCTGGTAACATCAGCACCACATTCAGGGTCAAAGTTATCAATAAGAACTTGTTACAAGTCCTCTTCCTTAACTGCCTTTAATTTGTATTCTTTAATCAGCCCTGTCTAACTCACTGGGAATATACCTATACAGAAGAAAGAGTAATTTTAGAGGGACATTTTTGTGTGGACATTCTAGCGATATTTTTTTTTTTTTGTAGCACTCTTAAAATGTATAAGTATTTATTTCATTTGAAAATTTTATAAAAAAATAGTATTTTAGGTGTAAATTGGATACATACAAAAAGGTTATGCAATGATCGCATGCAGACCTTATTTTTTGTATGTATCCAAATTATACTTAAAACACCGATTTTTACAAAATTTCAGTTGAAATAAATATTATATATTTTTTAAAAGGTACTACAAAAAAAAAAAAAAAAAAGTCGCTAGAATATCCCAAAAAAAATGTCTCCCTAGAATTTCTGCAGAAGAAAATAAAGATTAGACTTTATAGTAATGCGAGTAGTTCTGGGGCGACCGGATATGGCGACCGGGATTGGAACCCGGTCCAAATATTTATTTATTTTTTTTAAATGTCTCACAAATAATTTATAAGATTTATTGGAATTGGAATTTTTACAGAAAAAAGTGTTTTGGATGTCATTTGGATACATGTAAAGGCATATTTTTTACATGTATCCAAATGACATCCAAAACACTTTTTTCTATAAAAATTTCAGTTCCAATAAATCTTATAAATTATTTGTGAGACATTTAAAAAAAAATAATAATAATAATTTGGACCGGTCCCCCTAGACTTTTTCAATGCTTTATAGTCTTCTTTTATTTTCTAGTCCTACGTTTGCATAAATCACAATGTCGTAAAGTTGGGATTTGAATTTCCTGAAATTGTCACATCCTGATCATATGTAAGTTTATATTTTGAAGAATATGGATGTGTACAGTCGTGTAATTTTAAAGTTACAGTCTACGATAGTAGAGTGAATTGATAGTAGTCACCCCACGATTTGAGAATTCAGTTTACATTCGACGGTGCAGATGGACTACTCTATGATAGTAAAGTGAATTCCCTCTACTATCGAAGACTGTGTAACTTTAAAATTTACACAGCTGTGCACTTCCATTTTTTCCTTATATTTTTTTATTGCATCTGCTATAGCAAAAGCTACATACGCTTTTGTGTAGACTAACGCACATTCAACATTTGCTAATAACAAATGCAAGAAAAAAGCTCTGAACTCACACATGGTCAAGGGCCAGAGTTACCAGAAACTCTTATTGCCTTGTGTTCTTTGTAACAAGTACTATCGTTCTGAATCGCAGTAGGAGAACTAAATGTCTTGTGCATTCTATCATAGATAGCAAGTTTCATACCCGACTTCATTTTACATACGCAATCTATCAAGTTTTCTAGTAACCATGGTCAAGGGTGTGATAATTTCATGGAATTATATCCATAAAGTTGCAATTATTGACTACACGTGCCATGCATATGTAAGAATAAGATTTAAGGTTATGTTTATTTGTAAGGATTATATTTGGGATGTGACTATTAATTTCTAGTGTCTTGTTTGTTTTTAAATTTAAACTCGAGGCTATTAGTCTCGAAATTATAAAATGACTTAATAGTCTTGACATTATAATTATAATCCCGAAATTATAATTGTAGGATTAATAGAATAATTTCATACTCGGGATTATAATTCATAAATTATAATCCCGGATGCAAACAAACATAGCCTAAGAGTACGACTATTAGATTATTATTCTTAAAACTTATAGCTATAAAACTCATAAACGACATTTTCACACCTCAACCCTGGAATGAATACCAATTAACAAAACCTGCTTTGAGAGGACTTCTTGAAGATCTTTAATTTTTTCAAATATCTCACTTCCTCTAGCATAATAGCTTCCAAACAAGTTCTAGAGATTATTTCTGCAGCCAAGTCTTTGAATTCCATGTCAACTCTTATCAAAGCCGCGCTCAGGCTCAGGCTTCGCTAATTATTTTAAGTGTATGTTTGGTTATTGGTGGTAGTGGGTGTTGTCATATAATGACAAAATTATCACATATATTCATTCAATTGGAATAGATTTTATTCCACCTTTTCCACATGGAATGACAAAACAAGGGGATTGAATGAATTTTCATTCCATTGGAATGGTTTATCCTCCAAAATAATCATCAAATACACTATTTTTATTTCATTTCTTCCTCTATTATATTCTCACAATCCAAACGTGGCATAATGATTCGATATTACTTGGACTTTGTTCATGAAGAATTCAGGTGCTAAAATCTTCCTCTGATGCACCCAAGATGCTCCTAGTGCAGTTAAAATGCTGCTGCCAACAAGAGCTCCTCTGTGCTTTTTAAGAAAGGATGCCCTTCCAAATTCAGCTCCTCTGTCTCAGTTTTCTGACACGAGGAATGAGATAAGATCCAAAATCATGCCAAAATCGATCAACAGCATCATGATTAGGCTTTTCCATGGCGATCTCTTTTCTGATTCTCACAATATTTTTGAAATTGCCATAGAAAAGAGATGGTGCAGGACCATTAATTCCTTGTAACAGCAGTTTCTTTCGAAGCCTAATTCAGGCTTCACCCAAAAGATGGCATAGAAATACAAAGCCAGTGTTGGTTATCACTTGTCTGATTTAGACACAGATATTTTTTTCCCACATATATGACACAAGAGGCTTTGTTCTTGTTCTCAAGTAGAAGATGAGATCAATGAAACCAAGAGTATGCATATAAGAAGATTCTAACAAAATACCGAAATTAAAGTTTTTGTTTTTTATCCTTTGGAGGCACACTCAATTTGGACTATATAACTAAACATATATATATATGCTTTTCATTATTAGCATGAAATTTCCTATTATACTAATCGTGAATATGAACGATTCCAATGTTTGTTTGGTTAAAAATCTTCTAGACGGACTCGAAAATCTTCTCTGTCAAAAGTGACTTATTTCAAGCACAACTTATTTAACTTATACATGTACTGCTTTGGCCCAAACTCAATACATAAAAAATATTAGAACAACCCCATAATGTCCTATTTGTAGTTACCCAAGGGAAGATTATATTTTAATGGAGATAAAAAGTACATCAGAGAACATGTTAATATGTACCCTTAACCAGCCACACAGCAAACTATCACCTTATATAGTCTCGAGAAAAATTGAAATCCTAGCCAAAAGTTACCAATTCAAATATTAAAGCAAAGAACAAGAAAAACAACACTTTAAAACATACTGCACATCAGATATTTTCCTCATTATGAACTCTTAAAACCTGTTGCTAGTGAGATTAACAAGGAACTTGTCCAAAAAATGCCACAAGCTGAAATATTTTTAGGTCTCGAACTCTTGATCAGATGATCCACCACAGGCACTCTCGTCTGAAGAGTTAGCACCAAGTTCTACCTGTGTTCTACATATATATTTCAATCCAACAAAAAGCTCAGAAACTGCTGCATCAGTTTTTTCCTGATTCGCATAGTGAAGGGTTTGTACAAGCAGCACTTTCTCGCTGTCAAAAACTACGTTCTGGTGTGCATAACTCTGCTCGGACTCCCATTTCCTTTTCGTGTAATGAGCCAGAGGAGCCAACCAATCTAGTGTTCGAGATAATTTCCCTGTCCAATGTTCCACAGAAACTAATGAATCCGTAGGGAATCTCATCCTCTTACTAACTGCAAAACTTACACTTTGTGGCAACCTTTTCTCCAATATTGAAATTGGGTCATTTCTAATCAATAGGGGTGACACTATTAGCTTCTCAATCTCAACAATAACTTTCGCGTAAAGTGGTGCTAAAGCTGCCTCACCAAGAGTTCCCGGTGGAGCATTCTTCATCCTGTTTCTGGAACTAAAAACTGATATATTTTTATTCTGCAGCACATTTCCTTGAGAATGATCCCCAATGCATCGCATAAAAGGCTCCAGCGGAGCTTTTCCATTAGCCTTTGAAATAGGCCACCAGCCAGTTTTATTTACTCCCAATTTCTCAACAAAATGGCCTAATTGGTTTTGATTCATGCCTCCATTCCTCCTTCCAGGATCATTATTCTCAAATGGGTGAATCAGAGCCAAAGATTGCCTAGAAACCGACCCTGAACTGCTATGAACACTCGAGTTTTTGATACTTCCAGTGTCACCCACATGAACAACTCCAAATACACGCTCAATCTTATCAAATATAGTGAATAAAGCTCTTACCAAAACGCCAACAATGTAATCATAAGTACAGTTCCATATAGCAGTATTCTTCAACTGCTGCACCTTCTGCTGCTTCATCTCAACCTTTTTCTCAGACTCCATAAGCCTTGCAAAACAACCTTTCTCCCCCAAAGTCTCTTCAAGCTTCGATAGTGCCTGCATTTCTTCATACAAACACTTATTAGTTAAAACCAGATCTTCCATCTGCTTAATCTTCTTGTCCATGTTCTTATACGAAAATTTCCCATCATCCTTCATCAGCAAGTGATCATCAAAATCCTGCTCGAAACTTTTCAAATGCGGATCACTGCATTTTTTTGCAAGCCTGGTGACAGTTCTAGCTATATCGCAAAAATTGTTGATCATCTCATCATATATCTGGCCTAACATGTAGTTGTCGTCGTAGGTTACAAGCTTCCTGACCCCGATTGTATTGAAGAAAACATGGTAATTATCATTGTCATTCAGAAACTTCCATAGTTCAATCACTTTAGACATCAAGCTTGCCACTTCAAATGAAAATATTCCAATTGTCTTCTCATTTTTGGAAAAAATTTCATTCTTGGGGGAAGTTTTCAACAGACTGCGAATCCAAGATTGATCTGCTGTTACCATTTCAGACCTGAATATCAGAAATAAAATTGTCTCAGTAAAACTAAATTAGTGGCAGATGTTTTCTACTCTTTAAAAACAAAAGAGCAGCAACTACACATTTAAATAGAAAGTGTTAATAACAAGAAAGGACTTGATCTTTGAAGTATTGTTCCACAAACAGAGTTGCATTTTGACCTTTTGAATGCAGTTGAGAAATCCTAAAATTTATTACTAATGTGATTCATGCAAGTTTTGAAAACATAAAGTTTGAGATTATAGTACCATTTTAAAAAGTTTACAATACTTACAAGGGTTGCCCTTTCAATTTTTACTTGTGAAAATTCTACAGTAGAGCCCAATTAGTAAAATTTGGAGCGCGTTTATGGGTTACCAAAATACGATTGTATTAACTAGAATTAAATGAATTCATATCAATTTTGAATATTATGATTTCATAGATTGAGTTCAAAAGGCCAAAAATGACAGGATTTGTATGAAAATAGAAGCACAGGAGTAGGCTGAAAGTAAGGGAAAATTATAGACCGATCTCCAATTTGCACCCTAAACTTTAACCCTAAAATCGATTTGCACCATAAATTTTATTTTGAATTAAATGCATCTTAAATTTTGAGTTTCAAAACAATTTGCACCCTCCGCACCCAATACATCAAAATAATTTGCATCCTAAGCTTTAGTGCGAAAGGTGCAAATTGTATTGAAACTCAAAGTTTAGGGTGCATTTAATTCAAAATAAAGTTTAGGGTGCAAATCGATTTTAGGGCTAAAATTTTGGGTCCAATTTGGACTTTAGTCAAAATTATATTTCATTACTTTACACATAAACACCAAATTATTTTCCTTAAAATTATAACCAAATTAACAAAATTCTAAGTACAATTTTTTTCTATTCATTTTATGTAACATTAGAAACATAATTCAGTAAAAACCCCAATCTCAGAATTTTCAGGAACAAAAGAAGCAATTCACCAGAAAAACATAAAACAATATAAATGGATGATCAAAGAAGATATTTTATAAGGAACAGCAAAATAATGCAACCCTAATTAGTAACACTTAATCCTATATATTTATGGTTATTAAAGTTCAAGATTAAGACAATTCATCTACTTCTAGTAATCAAAGAAAAAAGCTAAATAAAAGACATAATATTAAAAAGGTGAAATAACACAGCAGTTTAGTAGAGAAAAACTCACCAATTGAGAGAGAAATTTTCTTGGGAATTGGGATATAAAGAAGAAGAACAGAGACTAAGGAGTAGAATAGGATTGTTTATAGTAGTAGTAGTAGTAGTAGTAGTGTAGTACTAGTATACATGCATGTTAAGCGCGTAAAATTAAAAAGGAAAGTTGTATCCTAATTTGAAAAGGAAAACCATGGATATTCAGTTTTTAGATTGATTATATATATATATATGGAGTATCTATCCACATTATACGCTTGTCCCTCTTTCCATTTTAGTTTATACTATTATCTAAAAAGTTATAGATACATTTTAATATTTTTGAAGTTAGAATGCAAAGTTTTCAGATTCAAAATGGTTACCAAATGTATTTGATTTTAGTACAAATACCTATAACTTATATAAATTAGTTCATGATACTTTGGATTTTGTTTTGTTATAAAATTGCTCTATTAATTTATGTTTTTTTTAATATTATACTATGCTAATATATTAATTTTACTTGGGGCTGAGAAAGGAATCAAATTGTCTAAACTGCACCAAAAACCCCACAAACCGCATCAATTAAAATCGTATCAACGGTTCCGGCGTATTTGACGGTTTTAGGTGGGTTGAAAAATCAAATTTATGGTTTGAGTTTAGTTACTGACCAAAATCGTATGCATAAAACCGAAACCGCACTATAGATTCTTTTTTTAATTTAAATTGTATGGCCAAAAGGCCCAAAACACCGTTATATTGTTGTTGTCGTTTTTGTTGCATGAGAACTGAGGATTATAACCTTTTTGAGGCTTTAATCTACATGGATTCCATGTATATATATGTGAAGTGAAGATCAGAATTCATTGTGAATTATTGAACTGGCATGCACATTTGTTTTTCAGCTTGCTGAATTATTGCCTATCTAAACTCTTTTATATTAGACGAATGGATTGATATAGTGTATACACATATACAGGTTTATGGCTTTATGGCTTATGCAGTTCACTTCAAGAGTTCAATTGCAACATAGTCCTAGAATGAGTAGCACTGTCAACATGGAGCATATCATGAAGCATTATTATGGAAACCACCCTTCAGGTAATTCATTTGGAATTATCTTTCATGTAATTAACTAATTATCTCTGTTTAAAATTTTCATATGTAAGCAGATAATAATTCATCAGATTCTATTTAGCTTTGTTTAGACAAAACATTATAAGTAAGGTTGTGTATGTTATCAAAGTGATATTTAATATTGTATAATGCTAAACTGTTAATTTAAATTACATAAAATAATTTTGATGTTTCAATTAGTTTTAGAACCGAAACCGCACCGCACAGCACACCACACCACACCAATCATAATCACACATGAAACACCAATCATAAGGAGTTTCAAACCGCACCTCAACGGTTTTGTGTGCGGTTTGAGCTTCAAATCGTACCATGCTCACCCCTAATTATTCTAATAATAGATTAATATTGTGTACAATAATTTTTATATGAAGAAAATATTTCCTTCTGAAATATCCTATTTAACTAATATGTACAACTAATTATTGATGAAAAATTAAATAAATTTAAAATTTTATAATAATAATTCTTCTACTTATATAATATAAATGATAGTATTCCTTTTTAAATCATTTATTTGTTTCTATATTCATATGTTCATCTATTTATGTAATAATAAAATCTTAATTAAACTCAAATAATTATACTTATACAAGTTAATAATAAAATATTATTATATAATAAAATATTATTATTATTATCAATAATCTGAATTTTAAAGAACACTAACTAAATTAGAAAATTTATAAGAATAAAAGATAGTGATAAATAGATAATTATCATAGTAAGAATGTAGATGAATTTTTTTAAAATTAAATAAAACATGAAGATAGTAAGAATTTAGATTAAAAATTTTGAAATTAAATAATAGATGAAAAAAATAGTTTCTTTTACTAAATTTTGTTTATATTCCAACATTTTAGGGTCGTAGGACGAGTTTTAAAATTGAGAGACTATTTTGTGTTATTTTTATATATATATATATATATATATATATATATATATATATATAGTTAGGATTTATTGCCAAATTTTAGGATTTATTATTGGTAAGTTTTAAGAGACCACTCCTAAAAAGTAAGGTTGAATGACTACTCCAAAAAAGTAGAGTTGATATACGATTTTATCTTATATATATATATATATAATAAAATAAAATCGTTTTTTCGTCGTTCAACCATACTTTTTTAAGGAGTTTTTGAAAAGATTTTGAAGTGGATTTAGATTGTTTTCGAATTATTGTAGCGTGAAGATTGAATTCTAGAGAGAAGATAGAGTGGTGGTATCGGTACGGACAGGGGCAGCAGATTTAGTATCCGTTCTAAGTAGGGGTAAATTTTTTTAAGTTGAAAATTAAAGTGAAGGGCTAAAATTTAGCAAGTTAGAGAGCAAGAGTTTAAATACATTATACTTGTGTTTAGTTTTTTTTAGTGTAGTAGTAGTTTAAGTTTTTTCTTTCTTTTATAAGTTTAAGTTTATCAAGTTTTATTTTTGTCATTGTCCCTATACATATAAAAAAAAAATTTAAAAATCCCAACATAGGCATTGTCTACTCTTCCCTCTTAATAGATTCGCCACTGACCTCATTACCATTGAGTTTCGCTTGGTTTATGTACAAATATAGTTCTTCAATTTTTTGTCTTTATTTTTTTTTTAAAAAAAATTAGTGGCTTATTTTAATGTAGAAACAAACATTATAATTGATTTACAGCAGCATGTGTGACGCCCCCAAAATAGGTCCATTCCATCCAACCCATTCTGAGTTGCCAAATACATGGTACAGAAATAACTACAACTTTATTATTTCAACATATAAACTGTGAGTTTAAATACAGATATTGCCATCTAAACAATATCCACACGCAAATAAATCCCCATCATAATTATTGATACATTATTTTACAAAAATGGTGAGGACTACTAAACAACTCTCTCTAGAACCTTCATTCCATACCCCGACTAGTAATCGCTACATTCTCGCGTCTCACGAGAAGAAAAATGGAACAAAAAGGAAAATGGTGAGCTCAACTAGCCCAAAGAAAGAATATTATGACTAAGATAATATACAACAAAATTATCGTTAGTTTTCAACAGGAAAAATCTAATAGAATACAATAGACAACAAGTTTTAAATCAATATTCGCAATGAAATAATAATTCATTAGAAGAGTTAAGTAGAGAGAATGCAAAACTACTATCTTCATGTATGAATTTTAAAGTTCATCGCCTATTTTTTTTTTATCCTGTAACACCAATCAATATATATCCGGGATCAAATATTCATCTTTTGACTACTGTGTCAAGGACATTCACCACGAGTTGGTCATGTTCATCTAAACACTGTTCATCTTTGCACTACTGGCCAAAGATATTCATCGAAATCATTCATCTTTGCACTACGAGCCAAAGATATTCATCATAAATCATTCATCTTTACACTACTGGGCCAAAGATATTCAATATTATCATCATTTAAGACCGAGGATGATGAAAAATATTTTTAAAAAACGAATCCAAATTGAAACAAAATAACAAGGATTAAGGATTAAAGATTAGTACTTTGTTTTATCCACGTCCAAAAAATACCTCAAAAAATAATCATAGTGGTGTAAAATTCATGAATGATCAAAACATGGATACAATCAAAGCTAGTATCCGAATTAGATATTTTGGACGAAAAGAAGAAATTTCATTTTTCGATGAATAAGGCGTATTCGGGAATAAAGTGTCGATATCGTGAATAGTCTTGGGATACGTGAGCGAGAATCTCGACACCAAAAGATAGAAATTTCACAAAAAAATATCTTCACGCTTCGTGAATAGTACTCATGAATAAGAATCGTGAATAAGAACTCATGAATAAGAACTCGTGAATAAGTAACTCATGAATAGTAACCCCGATATGAAAAAGTTTCAAATTTGATAAAAGTTTCAACCAATATTTTGGCATAATGATATTGAAGAAATAATATCATTTTTAAAAATAATATCCTTACCTCGAAGACAAGACTTCTAGTTGAAACACCTGGATATAAATTTTATGACTTGAACTTGCATCAGTATAGCAATACTCAAAGTATACTCAAAATACTCACAAGAATACGCTTCGATAATATAGAGAGAGAAAACTTGATTTCGGTGTGATTTTTAATTCTAACCTAAGCACCCTATTTATAGAAAAATGCTTAGAACACCAAAGCAGAAAATTTAATAAATTAATAATATATATTAAGTTTTCTACGCCAACCTTCCTAGATCTGAATTCAGCAACATGACACATTTATAACATGTGTAACACTCACCAAAAACGTTTTTATTATTTAAAATAATTAAAACTTCCAAAAATTAATTATTTTGGAACTCCGAAACTTCAATAATTCATAATAAATAGCACTTTTGCCAAAAAATTCGAATCTCGCGACTTTTTATAGGAAATTCAATTCTCTACAACTTTGCAGAAGAAAGGTTTTCCAAATTCCAAACAAAAATTGGTGAAATCCATAAAGCAGGCGATTTTACGAAATTTATAATCAAATTTCGATCAATAAATGGAATCCATGAGCATGTTTAACATGTTTTAAACATTTATTGCAACAAAAATACTATTCCTCCTCAGATACTCATATATCCCACATTCGTTGTAAAAATATCACCATTATTATATTATTAAAATATAATAATATATATATTTAAATGAATTATTTCATCGTAAAAGATAAAATTTTAATTTTCAACAATTGTCACATTAAAAATTTCTCCATCTATATCCACATAAAATCAATATTTTCCTCATCATATGAATCAATAATTAATTATTCACAAATAATATTACAGAATCACAATATCGACAATCAAGCGGTTCAGGGAGAGGGGCTTTCCAATAAAGATTTCTCACTTGGCGCCAAGCAATTAGGTGACCAAACCTCTCCTTAGATGTAACTTTCTAGACATTGCCAATAATGTTATCTAATAATATTATTGAGATAATATGAATTATTGCTTCGATAATGAAAAATACGTGTAATGACAATTATCAAAACAACAAAGAATATAAAATATCAATGCAAAGAATTATTGAATCAATAAAATCTTTGAGCATAAGTAATTATCGTAACCATTATCGAGAGTAGTGCCTTTTTACGTAAGAATCAATAATTGGTGCAATCTGGTAATCTGCGGCAACAACAATGCAGACATTACTTTACTTTACCCAAGGGTATTCCAACAAGATGTTAATTCAGTAACTACTACGCCTGATTATTTATAAAAACTTTAATTCATCTTTTTCTTCATCCGAAGCAGTTATTACATTATGGGCCCACAAATGGTCGCTACTGGCCGCATTTAATATTCCCAATGTAAAGAATATTCTACGACCATACCTAATATTCAAAACAACAATGAATATTTTATAAACACTTGCGTATTTTTTGAAAAAATTCATATATCACCCTTAACTTTAACTTTCTAACAATTTAACCATGAATTATAATTATAAGAAAAATTGAATACTTTTATTTCATAAAATTCGGGGTCTTACAGCATGTACTTGGTAACATATCAATTTATATAATAATGTAAATTATTTAGTCACAAATTTTTATATGAATTAAAAACAAATATTTAATTAAATAAATAGAGGTAATATGTACATATAAAAGTGAGAAATGAATGGATTTAAAAACTAGGGAAATTATATTTGTTATTGTGGAATATACTAAAGCCCGTCCGCTAGACAAACAAGCGGAGCATAAAAAAAATTTATTTTCCCCAAACTACCCCCAAGCCGACAGAAACACCAATCCCAGACAACACACCAATCAATCCAACAACAATCAATCCAAATACAAACAAAAAACAAAGAAACAAAATTAAATACATATCACACAAAGAAACGCACCGTATAAGCCAGCCAACAGTCAATTAAATACATATCACAGAAACAACAATCAATCCAATATGATTTCGAAATAAAATTACAGAAGGAATCAAATCCAAATCAAAGAAGGAAACAAAATATGGAATAGCCTTCGGGCTAAATAAAAAAACTCATACCAAATTTCAATAGTAAAAAAATACAAATCTTATATAATCAAATCTTATATGATAAGCGGAACCACTACAAAATTATGGATAAAAAAAAGTCGGATCTTTGAAGTTATCTTAATATGTGATTTTATGATTATATAATGGCAAAACTATTTACTTTTGTTTATATATTTTGATTTATCAGCATGATTTATTATTTCACAAAAGTTGCATTAAATGAATTACTCACAATTAGTGAATGATTTAGAGCTTGTATTTTTAAATATCAATCGTAAAACGAAAAAAAAATAATTAAAATCGAATATATTAACATGTAATATTATAAAAAGAATTTCTGGTCTTGATTCCTCTCATTTTCAATCAAGCGAAATCTAGAACTATATTGCAGAAAAGCAGAAGAATGATGTGGTGTAAATCTTAGTTTTCACAAGGGAACTGATAAATCATAAATGCATTCCATATTTCACCAAATGCAGTCAACTGTAGAACACAACTTTTTCTTTAACCTTGCAGTGGAGCACATCCAGTCGTCAAAAGTGCAGGGCATTTAACATCTCCATTTTCACAATAGCTTCAGGGCCTTTATAACAAAAACAAACCAAACTCCAGCTTGTATTGTTCATAAATAACCAGTATCTCACCCGTTCAAGAAATATCACTGTCTGGAATGCCTTCCACTTTGGTAACAGATTAGCATCCTAAATCAACACATAAAGAAGAAATGGTAAGACAAGTACTTGCAAGGAAGATAAGTTTTGAATTAGGACAGAAAGCCAATGGAATAAAACTTATCCTCTAACTGAAACTGTCACCAATGGAGGACAGAAAGCCAGACCAGAATCACCCAAAGCTGGAAGTCTGGGAAAACAGTGGCAAATAAGAGAAAATGAATCTCATACTCAATTTTGTAAATAATGTATTTAGATAGATTGGATACTTACTGATGCTTGACAAAGTTCACCTTGACTCCAGGGAGTTTAGAGAAACAAGGCCAAATTGTCTCATTTGGTGTGCCAAGCATTCTGAATATCTGCAGCCATACAGCCCAAGCACAATTAGTTAGCAGAGGTAAGTATGCTTTATACCAACGCTACTAAGAACTTGTGTATATAAAGCAGAATGTAAAGGAGTGTTATTTATACACAGGCTGAATGCTGGGATCCATTCCTATAATTTGTTGCAGACATCAGGAAAATAAAAAAAACGCCCAATAACATCAACTAATTCAAGTACCAATATATCATGTTTCTTTCTGGACAGATGGTAGGTAAGTTCACTATAGACTCTATTCATTTAACATTCAAGTGGAAATCAAACTATTTGATAGGTGAAACCATGAGTAATTTCTGGTGCAAGGAAGTAATAACCTAGCATCTTGGAGACTTGACAACCACCAACATTACAACCTTATTTATTTTTCATAAATAAATAAAAAATTAAAAGCTGCAATCAAACAATCTCAAGCTTGGTACAAAACACTTCTATGCCAATGGCTGAAGAGGAAAATATGTAGACAATGATGCTTACATCTATCATAAAGAATTGGCTAACCAAGAGAGAAAAACGAATAGCTCAGCTTCTACAGTAATGGTAGCGTAAGGAAAAATATAAGAGCTCAAAATCTCCTATTGTTATTATTTTGGAAATGTTTCACCATATACACATTAATAGCAAATCTCATCAAATAAATCGGTGCAAGAAAAACTCTCATTAGAGGAATTGTACAAGCCCTCAAAAGAGGCTGAAGTCTCTAGTCAAACATACATTGCAGGTTTGTAGTTATACAAAATTTCCATTATAGCTAATTCCAACTGCTCTCATGTAATAAATGAAACAGCCAGCCATACAAAATCAGGTACCTATTTAGACCACAAGTTTTTCTTTCAGTATATTAAGTGCAAAAATTTACTAATCACATATTATATCAAGTGCAAAAATTTTCACATTCTTTGTTAATTTTTCACACATTCATCATAATGTATGCATTTAAATACTAGTTATTTTATCATCTAACATCCATAGCAAATACTTCCCCTTTAACATAAAATACAAATCACCAAAGTGTCAATGCACTTGCATCTTCAAAAGTAAAAATACCTGATCAATCACACTTCGGGTTTTGACGATTTGACAGAGGAGTCGCTCGAAATCGCAGTAAGTTTTGACCAAGGGCTCAGAGGAATCGATCGAAATTGCACAGAATCGTTCAACTATCGCAGCATAAGGGTTTGACTGAGGACGAAATCACAGATGGTTTAGGGAATCGAACTAGCAGGAGGTTTCACAGAGGAATCGTACTATCGCAGCATGAGGGTTTGTCGATTCGCTATTTGGGATTACAGATCTGCTGCGATTTCTGAAGTTATTCGCTATTTCGGATGCTGGAAAATACTATCTATTTGGTATTCGTGTGTGGGATAAGAAAAGTCCGCTAGCGGATGGTGCGATTTCTGAAGTTATACATCCGCTTGGCTTGGCTTATTAACCCAAAACTGTTGGCTTCTGTAATACTACATCCGCTTGGCTTAAGGGGTAATTTTGGGATTAACTTTTTTTTTTTTATGCTCCGCTTGTTTGTTAGTGGACGGGCTTTAGTATTTTTCATCATCCGCTATTTCGTCTGGCGGACGGCAGTATACTATTTCTAATTCGATATAATCTGTGGTGGAGATACTATTTGTCCAATTTTTATCTATAACAAATACTTACTATGGATCATTTCCCATATATATGTATATAGAAATTTGATCAGGTCCGGACTCCCGGACGGGAGAAAATCCGGACCTTTAATTTTTATTTTTATTTTAGCTTTCTTTAAAAAAAACAACTAATTTTTTTTTTAATATTTTATGGAACTGATTTTTTTTTATAATACAATGTTTTGGGCGTGTTTTGGATACCTATACCAAAAAAATATATGCATATACCGCATGCATCGCATGCATACATGTTTTGTTATATGTATCCAAATCACACCCAAAATACTATATTATGTAAAAAATTCAAGTTTCATAATTATTTATTTATAGTTGTTTTAAAAAAAAAACAAAAAAAAAAGTCCAGGATTTTAGTCGGCCCGGAGTCCGGACTGATGATACTATATATATATATATATATATATATATATATATATCTGAGGAGGATCTCTAACGGACCAAATAAGCGGACCAAAGAACGGACCAAGACAAAAAAATACACGGGTCGGATTTAATCCGCAAAAACACGCGGGTTAAACCCGACCCGCGTGTTTTTTTTGTCTTGGTCCATTCTTTGGTCCGCTTATTAGGTCCATTGAAGAACGGCTCTGTATATATATATAATCATATCATGCATAAGGAGCATTAAATAAAGGTTTAAAAGAATGGTGCATGTGCCGGAAAATCAAATGAGTGAGACATTTATTTTGGGACAAAGGCTTGTCTATTTCGTGCATGAACTAAGTTGTCTATTATGAGAGGAATTAAGCATTAAATGAGTCTATGAGTTGTCTTGAATATTAATGAGCATGATTACTCTTTGGAAGCTAAAATTTTCAATGGACTGAAAGTGAAAACATTTCGGAAGATAAGTTGGCAATATGTGTGCTCCATTAATTCATCTGGATCATTATTTTTAAATCCAAGCAATCCTAGCCATTGATCTTAAAAATAAAATTTAAAATTATCATTTTGCCCCCAACCTCAAAAATCTATAAATAGAGGGCTTTTCTTTCATTTTCAATTTGTCAATTCACTTGAAAAGAAAAGCTTACTCATTGCCTACATACTCTCTCTCTCTCTCTCTAAAGCTTTCTATCTCTTTTTGCCAAAGTTCTGATTGTTTGGGAAGAGAAAATTTGTCCAAATAATTGAGATAAGTTATTTGAATTATCTCTTACTTGTTTATATTTATAAATATACGAATATAAATTGTTATACACAATTTATATATATATATATATATATATATATATTTCATCTATTTATCAAATAAAAAGTTATACTTAGATGCTGAAAGGCTACGGAGATATTCCTCTAAGGTGAGAAAATCAAACTGTACGATTCCTTATAGTACTAAGTGACTTTTTATTGATATTATTTATATAAATATTATAAAATAGATATACACTTGATAGTTCAAAATGACACTGAGATATTCCTCCAAAAAGAGTGAATCATCCGAAGTGGATTTAAAAATCTAAGTGATCTATCGACAATATTTATACAAATACTAATTGTGAAACTATAAATTCTGTCATACTTAGACACCGCAAGGCTACGAAGATATTCCTCTTAAATGAGGAAATCGAACCGTACGATTACTTATAGTGCTAAGTGACTTTATTTATAACTAGTCACATAATAGATAAAATATTATTATATACTCCCTCCGTCCCTAATTATTTGACGTTTTAGAGTTGGACACAAGAATTAAGATAATGATTGAAAAGCATTAAATATAGTACTCAATTGTCTATAATACCCTTAAATCTTTTGTAGGGATAAGAAGAGTTTTATAGGGATAAAGAGAGAGAAAGAGTTTAAAGTATCAAAAAATAGGTAGAGTAATGAGGGGTAATATTAGAAAAATTATCATTAATTCTCTTAGATTTGAACAAACGTCAAATAATTAGGGACTAATGAAAAACTCTAAAATGTCAAATAATTAGGGACGAAGGGAGTATTATCTGAGTTAAACAAATATATTTGTTATATCAAGTATTTCTTAAATGATTTATTTATTATACTTGATATCTGTCATCACAAGCATTTGATCATAAATTCATTTATTCATAAAAAACTTGTTGCATAATATAAAAGTTATTTAAACTTTTATTTCACAAACTTAAGTGAATATATTTGTTTAACTAGAAGCATATATATTTGATTCAAAACTTAAAACAACTTATCTGCTTACTTAAAAGCATTTTCACTCTAAATATAAAAGTTATTTAAACTTTTATATCTGAACTTAAAGTTATATCTGTTTAACCCATAGAAACAAATTCTTTATAATTTTGCATTAAACTATATATGTGCTTATACATAAGCATTTTTTAGCTAAAGCTAAAATTGATATATTTGCTTATTCAAGAAGCATTTTTCACACAAAATATAAAAGTTATTTAAACTTTTATAACAGTGTATAATTTACATATTTTCTTGCACAGAAGCATTATTTGATCAAAACATAAATTACTATTTGCTTACAAAGAAACATATTTTCTCAAGTATAAAAGTCTTTGAACTTTTATAAATATATTTGATTTTTAACTGATAACTGCTTATTTGAGAAGCCTTAAATATAAAAGTTATTTAAACTTTTATATATCTGTACTAAATTTTATCTGCTTATTTAAGTAGCACATTGTTGTAAAATCTTTTGTAAAAAAGGAAAAGGTTAGAGTTAGTTAATTTTATGTACCTATGAGAAAGATGAGTAATTATTCGACCAAAACCAGAGTCTTAGAGAGGTCAGCTGGGAGTTGGGTCTCTAGTGAACTTGTGAGGTGAGAAAGAGATTGTTGTTTCAAAAACTAGATCATAAAATAGAACTGAACTCAAAAAAAAGTACAACTAAGCTTGAGGAGGGAGCTGAGAGCTTGCTGTCTAAGATAGGTAATTGTTAATAGTTGAAAGTTTGTCTATAAAACTTTGTAAAAGTTTCTCTGCATGCATGTTGAAGGAGTATTTGTTAGTTCCCAGTAGGCACAATAGATCTTGAAGGGGGGGTTGAATAGATCATTTTATTTCAAATTCTTTTCTCTATTATTTTGTATAGCTATTAAATTAACATATGACAAACTTAAGAATCTTTTCAAGCACAGTGGAATAAGTAAAAGATCTCCTTCATTGATATATTCATAATCATACATACATGTTCGTAGAGTTAGTTTGGTTGTAAGCAGTTAAAACATACACATCAGTTATAGCAGTTATAGTACATAAGGTAAATGACATAATGTAAAAGACACAAGGGGTTTTAAGTGTTTCAGAGACTCAAGCTCCTAATCCACTCTTCTCGCTTTCAACTAGCGTGATTTCTCCTAAGGAAGGGCAAAAGACTCGAATCACTAAGATTCCTTCAAGGCCGTGACCTTGGAACTTGATTCACTAAGAACTCTTCAAGGCCGTGACCTTGGGACCTCTAGTTCCCTAAGAACTCTTCAAGCCCAAAGAGCTTGGAACTTCGTTTAGTCCTCCGGACAAGGACCCTCGTGCCCCGGCTTCGTTTAGTCCCTTCGGACAAGGACCCCTCAGGCCCTGGCTTTGTTGAGTTGTTTGTTTGTTGTTGTTGGAGTCGGTGCTGAGCTGCTAAGATGTCTTCATGCTCTGAACATTCTATCCTTAACAGCTTAGCTTGATCATCCTTGAAGTGCAGCTGAGTGGTATATGATGCTTAGCTTCTTTGGTTACTCAACCACTTCGGATGACCCCTTTATGAACCGTCTTAAAGATCCTTCTCCTTGGTACTTGATGGATGCACATGATAGGCTTCTAAGATGACTATAAGCTCTTCTATTAGATACTTAGAAGCTTTCTCATGCTTGACACCAAGATGGCTTTTGTGATCTCCTTTCTTGCTACTTGATGCCTTCTCATGATGGACTTGCTAAGATGACTGTAGGCTCTTCTCTATTGTACTTAGAGTCTTTCCATGATGGACATCAAGATGACATGATGTTCTTCTTTCTCTCAGCAGTTCAGAACACTCTTCATGTAGTAGAACTCTCACTTCTATATAGTAGAACTCACACTTCTACTTCTTTCTTTTTCTGACTTCTGAGTGTTCTTGGTGGATCGTAGAGTGAGCCTTCAGACTCACTATCTCACATGGTTTAGATCAGGCCACCTTCTCTCCAAACTCGGCAACTCCAACAACCTTCGATCTTTGAAGCTCTTCTAGATTTATACTCCTTTCCAATCCTTCCATTGTAAAGTAGTCGTTGAAGGCTATTCAAATATCATCACAGATCTCGAGTTGCTTGAGGTAGACTGCTTGATGTGACATGTCATACTTTTTCTGATGCTGCAGTCTACTGTTTCACCTACCCTGTCAGATGTATCACTTTAATGTCTTGGGCAGGTTGAAGACTTTATTTCCTCTTTCTGATTTCTCAATCAGAGGTTGTCTTATTGCATCGATGCTCTTAATAAGCACTTGTCCGAATATTACCCTTCAGATTGAACCTTTGTCAATGCTTCAGTCTTCAGCTATTCGAACTCTATGATTCTGATGCACGTCTTCAAGGACCTGATCGTAGTGTCTTATTGAGTGTTGCTCATTGACTGGTAGAGTTAACACTACGATCTTGAAGAGTGTTGATTGGATCTTCAATGTAGAACAACTCTTCCTTGTATTGTGCAGTTCTTCAATACTTCTGTTTGCTTCGACTGTTCTTAGAGACTGATGGCCTAATTCCTTGCTCTGGTCCCCTTCTGAATATCAAGACACTTCATATTTGTGGCGCGTCCAGCTTTCTTTCTCCTTGTGATATCCCGTTCTCTTATCATCAATGAACTGACCCTGCACTTAATCACTTTAGCCTTGCTCTTCAGAAGCTGACCAATATCTCGGTTCACCTTCCATCAGTTCCTTCTTTGTTTGGCAAACACTACGATCTTAGTTGCTTCCAAGATCGTTATCTTATGTTCCCTTGATAGCTACTGCATTAGCTGATTTTCCTTAGTCAGCTTCTGAAGTCTTCTTTGGATCTCCTTGTGGAAGACTTCATTACGAATGGCCTTACAACTCAATCTTGATGCTGATTGGGTTGGTGCTTAGATCTTCTGTTAGCATGCATGCCATTCGTTGAGTGCTCTCTGGTTTCCTTGGATGTTGCTTGTAGCTTGAACCATAGGCTTCGTTCCTTTAGATATTCTGGGAGTGCTCATTTGTTGAAAACCGTATATGTTCTACGATTCAACCTTGGCATTGTGAGCACTTCTGTTGAGGTCGTAGTTCTGCATTCTACGATTAGCTACGGCTTGTGCAGACACTACGATCCCGAGATCAGATCTTGACACTCTACGATTTTTGCCTTGTGCTTGTTGTCTTCATCTGATCTTGCTCGACTATGATCTCTGCATGTAATCAATGGACTCTAAGAACTCAGGGTGTAGTCTACGATCCTTGACATAGCTTCGGCATCAGTGGACTCTACGATTCCGAGTGTAGTCAATGTTTCTGACTTGGCTTCGACAGATGACCGGTCGACTCGTAGTCAGGTTGTCTCTACGATTCTGAACATGACTTGCTCAGCATACTACGATCCTGAGGAAGCTCTACTCGACACACTACGATCATTCTTCGTTTCCTCTGGAAGTCTACGAACTCCGAGATCTACTACCTTGCATACTCCTATTCTGTTCGATAGCTCTCGAGTTGACCTCAACTCTCTTGGCAGACTACGACTTCTGGTGTAGTGCTCGACGATCAGACAAGCCTATCTATTACATCATAAGATCAACCTAACAAATTTGACCTTTCTATATTTATAGTCCTTGTACATCATTTCTTTTTAAGGACTTTACAAAGTTGTTTTGCTTATATAGGATCAACCTAACATATTTGATCAATTCATTTTAAGTCCTTGTACATATACTTCTATTATCTATCAAAGGACTTTACAGCTTTTCTTAATGCAAGCATACTTATATATTCATTCACATATAAATTATAATCAAATCATATATTAAATAGGAATATCATTCACATGTTTATTCCTGATAGTAATAGGATCTCAAGTTTTAGCGAGGAACTTGAGACTGGACGTAGCAACATACCTGGGATGTATGTTGTGAACCAGACAAATCTCTATATATTGTGTGATTGAATTTTTACTGTCTTGCATATTAATTTCTAACACTGCAAATTAATTATCTAAAAAATCAAAAAAGGCCTAAGATAATTTTTTAATTTGTAATAATCTATTCAACCCCTCTTCTAGATTATTATTGGACTCTCAACTGGTATCAAAGCGGTACTCTTTAACTTGTTTATTGAGTAAATACAAGCATACCTAAGAGTAGATCCATCTATGGCCTACAATGTTACTGGTTGTGGAGAAGAACTATCAATGACCACACCTCCACTAGAAAGACGGGTAATTCTTCGACCAAAACTAGAGTCTTAGAGAGGTCAGATGGGAGTTGGGTCTCTAGTGAACTTGTGAGGTGAGAAAGAGATTGTTCTTTCAAAACTAGATCATAAAATAGAACTGAACTCAAAAAAAGTATAACGAAGCTTGAGGAGGGAGCTGAGAGCTTGCTATCTAAGATAGGTAGTTGTTAATAGTTGAAAGTTTGTCTATAAAACTTTGTAAAAGTTTTTTCGCATGCCTATTGAATGAGTATTTATTACTGATAGTAATAAGATCTCAAGTTCTGGAGAGGAACTTGAGACTGGACGTAGCAACATACCTGGGATGTATGTTGTGAACCAGACAAATCTCTGTATATTGTGTGATTGAATTTTTACTGTCTTGCATATTAATTTCTAACATTGCAAATTAATTATCTAAAAAATCAAAAAAGGCCTAAGATAATTTTTTAATTTGTAATAATCTATCCAACCCCCTTCTAGATTATTATTGGATTCTCAATTGGTATCAAAGCAGTACTCTTTAACTTGTTTGTTGAGTAAATACAAGCATACCTAAGAGTAGATCTATCTATGGCCTACAATGCTACTGGTTGTGGAGAAGGACTATCAATGACCAGACCTCCACTAGAAAGATGGGTAATTCTTCGATCAAAACCAGAGTCTTAGAAAGGTCAGCTGGGTGTTGGGTCTCTAGTGAACTTGTGAGGTGAGAAAGAGATTGTTGTTTCAAAACTAGATCATAAAATAGAACTGAACTCAAAAAAAGTATAACTAAGATTGAGGAGGGAGCTGGGAGCTTGCTGTCTAAGATAGGTAGTTGTTAATAGTTGAAAGTTTGTCTATAAAACTTTGTAAAAGTTTTTTCGCGTGCCTGTTTAATGAGTATTTATTACTGATAGCAATAGGATCTCAAGTTCTGGCGAGGAACTTGAGACTGGACGTAGCAACATACACGGGATGTATGTTGTGAACCAGATAAATCTATGTATATTGTGTGATTGAATTTTTACTGTCTTGCATATTAATTTCTAACATTGCAAATTAATTATCTAAAAAATCAAAAAGGCCTAAGATAATTTTTTAATTTGTAATAATCTATTCAACCCCTCTTCTAGATTATTATTGGATTCTTAATTGGTATCAAAGCGGTACTCTTTAACTTGTTTGTTGAGTAAATACAAGCATACCTAAGAGTAGATCTATCTATGGCCTACAATGTTACTGGTTGTGGAGAAGAACTATCAATGACCACACCTCCATTAGAAAGACGGGTAATTCTTCGACCAAAACTAGAGTCTTAGAGAGGTCAGATGGGAGTTGGATCTCTAGTGAACTTGTGAGGTGAGAAAGAGATTGTTCTTTCAAAACTAGATCATAAAATAGAACTGAACTCAAAAAAAGTATAACTAAGCTTGAGGAGGGAGCTGGGAGCTTGCTGTCTAAGATAGGTAGTTGTTAATAGTTGAAAGTTTGTCTATAAAACTTTGTAAAAGTTTCTTCGCGTGCCTGTTGAATGAGTATTTATTACTGATAGTAATAAGATCTCAAGTTCTGGAGAGGAGCTTGACACTGGACGTAATAACATACCTGGGATGTATGTTGTGAACCAGACAAATCTCTGTATATTGTGTGATTGAATTTTTACTGTCTTGCATATTAATTTCTAACATTGCAAATTAATTATCTAAAAAATCAAAAAGGCCTAAGATAATTTTTTAATATGTAATAATCTATCCAACCCCCTTCTAGATTATTATTGGATTCTCAATTGGTATCAAAGCAGTACTCTTTAACTTGTTTGTTGAGTAAATACAAGAATACCTAAGAGTAGATCTATCTATGGCCTACAATGCTACTGGTTGTGGAGAAGGACTATCAATGACCAGACCTCCACTAGAAAGACAGGTAATTCTTCGATCAAAACCAGAGTCTTAGAGAGGTCAGCTGGGAGTTGGGTCTCTAGTGAACTTGTGAGGTGAGAAAGAGACTGTTGTTTCAAAACTAGATCATAAAATAGAACTGAACTCAAAAAAAGTATAACTAAGATTGAGGAAGGAGCTGGGAGCTTGCTATCTAAGATAGGTAGTTGTTAATAGTTGAAAGTTTATCTATAAAACTTTGTAAAAGTTTTTCCGCGTGCCTGTTTAATGAGTATTTATTACTGATATTAATAAGATCTCAAGTTCTGGAGAGGAGCTTGAGACTGGACGTAGCAACATACCTGGGATGTATGTTGTGAACCAAACAAATCTCTGTATATTGTGTGATTGAATTTTTACTGTCTTGCATATTAATTTCTAACATTGCAAATTAATTATCTAAAAAATCAAAAAGGCTTAAGATAATTTTTTTAATTTGTAATAATCTATCCAACCCCCTTCTAGATTATTATTGGATTCTCAATTGGTATCAAAGCGGTACTCTTTAAATTGTTTGTTGAGTAAATACTAGCATACCTAAGAGTAAATCCAGTTATGGCCTACAATGTTACTGGTTGTGGAGAAGGACTATCAATGACCAGACCTCCACTAGAAAGACGGGTAATTCTTCGACCAAAACCAGAGTCTTAGAGAGGTCAGCTGGGAGTTGGGTCTCTAGTGAACTTGTGAGGTGAGAAAGAGATTGTTCTTTCAAAAATAGATCATAAAATAGAACTGAACTCAAAAAAAGTATAACGAAGCTTGAGGAGGGAGCTGGGAGCTTGCTATCTAAGATAGGTAGTTGTTAATAGTTGAAAGTTTGTCTATAAAATTTTGTAAAAGTTTCTTCGCGTGCCTGTTGAATGAGTATTTATTACTGATAGTAATAAGATCTCAAGTTCTGGAGAGGAGCTTGAGACTGGACGTAGCTTAACATACAGGATGTATGTTGTGAACGCATAAATCTATGTATATTGTGTGATTGAATTTTTACTGTCTTGCATATTAATTTCTAACACTGCAAATTAATTATCTAAAAAATCAAAAAGGCCTAAGATAATTTTTAATTTGTAATAATCTATCCAACTCCCTTCTAGATTTTTATTGGATTCTCAATTGGTATCAAAGCGGTACTCTTTAACTTGTTTGTTGAGTAAATACAAGCATACCTAAGAGTAGATCCATCTATGGCCTACAATGCTACTGGTTGTGGAGAAGGACTATCTGTGACGCCCCCAAAATAAGTATACAACACCCATTCTGAGCCGCCAAATACATGGTACAGAAAGCAAACTACAACTTCAATAATACAATTGTCGTGCAAAATACGACAACACATACTGTGAGTTTAAATACAAATATTGTCTTCTAGACAATATCCACACTCAAATAAATACTCGTTACAATTATTTAAACACTATTTTACAGAAATAGTGAGGACTGCTAAAATATCTTTCTAGAACCATCACTCCGTACCCCGACTAGTTCCTGCTATGTTCTCACCTCCTAAGAAAAATGGAACAAAAAGGAAAAGGGTGAGCTCAACTATCCCAGTAAAGAATATTATGACTAAGATAATACAACAAATTATCGTTAGTCTTCAACAGGGAAAAATCTGATAAAATATAATAGCCAACAAGTTTTAGATCAACATCTGCAGCGGAAATAGCAATCCATTAGAAGAGTCAAGTAGAGAATGAGTTCTACTATCTTCTAAGATTTAAAAGTCCATCATCAATATTTTATCCCTGTAACAACAATCAATATACATCTTTACTCAAATATTCATCTTTGCACTCACAGCCAAAGATATTCATTCATATCACCGGTTGGTCAGTGTTCATCTCAACACTGTTCATCTTTTGACTACGGGCCAAAGATATTCATCGATTAATCATTTATCTTTGCACTACAGTAGAAGATATTTAGTAATATCATCATTTAGGACTGAGGATGATGAAAAATATTTTAAAGAAAACGAATCCAGTGAAACGGAAGGACAAATAGTAGGGATTCGTATAATAGTTTATCCAAGATCAATAATACTTCATAAATACCAATTTTGAAGCAGAATTCAAAAATAAAGATCAAAACATGGATACAATCAAAGATAGTAACCATAATAGACATCTTGGACAAAAAGAAGAAAATTTCATTTTTCGGTGAATAGTGCCGTATTCGTGAATAGTGTCGTATACGTGAATAGTGCCGTATACGTGAATAGTAACCCCGACACAAAAAGTTCCAAATTTGATAAAAATTCAGATCAATACTTCAGCATAATGATATTGAAGAAATAATATCATATATGAAGAAAATAACATCCCTTACCTCAAAATATCAGTACTTCTTATCGGAATATCGGTATAAGGCTGAAGGAAACTTGCACTGATGAATAGAAACTCACAAAGTATCTAAATACTCACAAAATACACTCAATAATCTAGAGAGAAAGAGAAAACTTGTTTACGTGTGATTTTCAATTCTAACTTAGCCTCTATTTATAGAAAATGTTAGCAGACTTGACATGCAAGCTGATGGCTTTACCTGCTACTATTTCCACCCACCATATTTAAAATAAATTCAGCACATTTCTTCACCAACCACAAGTGGGGCCCACCCAATTCTAGAATTTTCTACCAAAATCATTTATAAACCTAATTTCGAATCACCACCTCTTAAAATTCATAACAAATCATACGTTCATTTTTACGGTTCAAAATTTGTGGACATATACTCAACTTATATATGTATAACATATCCAAAAATTACAACGATCCAACGGTCGGATTAAAATTATAACTCACACAATATATCTCAAAAAACACCGATTTAATTTTTAATACCTTCATTCGGCAAAAAATATCGATAAAACACCTCAACATTAACTCCTTCATTTTTAACCACAATAAATATATCCAACATTTATATCCACATAAAATAAATATTTCATTATCATATGAATCAATAATTAATTATTCACAAATAATATTACAGTAATCACATTTATGACAACCGCACTGCTCCCAGGAAGAGGGGCTTTCAATAAGAATTTTTCCTTATTGGCGCCGCAATTAGGTGGCCAAACCTCTCCTTGATGAACTTTCTAGACATTGCCAATAATGCTATCTAATAATATTATTCAAATAATATGAATTATTGATCCGATAATGGGAAATATTGCAAATGACAATTATTGAAACAACAATAATATAAAATATCAACGCAGACAATTATTGAATCAATAAAATAAAATATTGAGCAAGAATTCACCGTAACAATTATTGAGTAGTGCCTTCATTACGTAAGGATCAATAATTCATCAATACATTGCATCCACGCCAGACATCGTATTTTAACCACGGGTATTCCAACAGTGTTAATGGTAACAACTACGCCGTTATTTATAAAAATTCAAACTTGTCGTTTTCTTCATCCGACAGTTATTCTGTTATGGGGCCCACAAATGACCTGTGTTGTGCATTTAATATTCCCGAAAACAAGAATATTCCCGCGACCAAACGAATATTCCCAAACACAATGATTATTTTATAACCACTTGCATATTTTGCAAAATTTTCACATTTCACCCATAACCAGAGAATTATATCAAATTAATACCTTATTATTCACAAATATAATTAGAGGAAATTCAATTTTATTTATAATAAGTTGGGGTCTTACAACCTCCCCTCCTTATGAAATTTCGTCCTCGAAATTGACATACGTACCTGGTGTTTCGAAAAGGTGAGGATACCTCGCTTTCATTTCTGATTCCAACTCCATAAAACCTTAACTTGTGGTATAACCTTGGTGCGTAGGACATGCTCTTTCCTATCCAAGATCTTAACAGGTACTTCTTCGTACGTTAAATCTTTGTCTATCTCGTCTGGTTCTAACGCAATAATATGGTTCGGGTCTTTCACATATTTACGAAGCATGGATATGTGAAAAATATTATGAACACGAGACATACTTGGAGGTAATGCGAGTCTATAGGCCATATTTTCTATTCGGTCAATAATCTCAAATGGACCAACAAATCGTGGATTGAGCTTTCCTCTCTTCCCAAATCTTGTAACTCCCTTCCATGGTGAAACACGTAACAATACATGATCCCCAATATTAAATTCCACGTCTTTTCGATGAAGATCCGCATAATTCTTTTGTCGATTTTGTGTCATTTGTATACGTTGTCGAATCATTTGGATCTTTTTTGTAGTCATGCGTACTAATTCTGGTCCCAACAACGTTGTTTCTTCCACCTCGTCCCAGCATACTGGAGAACGACACTTTCGTCCATACAACGCCTCAAATGGAGCCATGCCTATACTTGATTAATAACTGTTGTTATAGGAGAATTCCATCAGTGGCAAGTATTTATCCCAACTTCCTTTAAAATCTAGGACACAAAGTCTTAATAGATCTTCAAGGGTTTGAATAGTCCTCTCTGATTGTCCGTCCGTTTGAGGATGGTATGCCGAATCAATAAAGTAATCTGCGTGCCCGTAGCTTTCTGCAAGTTAACCCAAAATCGTGAAGTGAATCTTGGGTCACGATCCGAAACTATGGATACTGGCATGCCATGCAATCTCACAATCTCATTCACGTACATGCGAGCAAGACGTTCAAGGGAATAAGTCTCACGTATCGGTAAGAAATGGGCAGACTTGATTAATCTATCAACAATAACCCAAATCGCATCTATGCCTTGAGAAACTTTGGGAAGACCTGTAACGAAATCCATAGTAATGTGTTCCCACTTCCATTTCGGAATCTCAAGTGGTTGTAATGGACCCTTTGGCACTTGATGTTCCGCCTTTACACGTTAACAAGTTAAACACCTCGAGATAAACTCCGCGATCTCTCTCTTCATATTGTTCCACCAAAATGTATGTCGAATATCATGATACATTTTGGTACTCCCAGGATGGATTGCAAACGGTGTGTTGTGTGCCTCCATCATGATTCTATGCTTCAAGTCAAAATCATTAGGAACACAAAATCTGGAGTTGAATCTAAGTATTCCTTCTTCATCGATTCTTGCTTCTGGAATAACTCCTTCTTGCACTTTCTTCTTCATCATACGACGACTCCAGTCCGTAGCTCGAGCAAACTTTAACTTTATCGATTAAAGTCGGTTCTACTCGTATATTCGCCATCATCATGTGGGTCACAGAGTCTTTAATTCTACCTTCATCCTTTGCAAGTCATACAGAATGGGGCTTTTATTAATAATATCGCGACTTTTCGTTCGCGTATGATCTTCTACTCAATGCGTCACCTACTACGCTCGATTTTCCGGGATGATATTGAATAGTGTGATCGTAATCTTTCAATAGTTCAAGCCAGCGTCGTTCTTGCGTGTTGAGTTTTTTTGGGTGAAGAAATATTTGAGGCTTTTATAGTCCAGATAAATCTCCACTTTCTCCCCATACAAGCAAAGTGTCTCCAAATTTTCAACGCGAATACGACTGCTGCCAACTCTAGATCTTGAGTAGGATAATTTCTCTCATATTCTTTGAGTTGTCGTGAGTCATAGGCTATGACTTTCCCATGTTGCATGAGAACGCATCCTAACCCTTTTGCTCAAGCATCATTCAGATATTACAAATCCATCCGCACTTCGGATGGTATTGCTGTAACCAAGTGCCGAAATGAGTCTCTCTTGAGCTCTTGGAAACTCTTCTCGCATTCCTCGCTCCATACAAATTTTGTATCTTCCGAAGTCAATCGAGTTAACGGAGTAGCGATTTGAGAAAATCCTTCCACGAATCTCCGATAATAACCAGCTAAGCCCAGAAAGCTACGCACTTCGGTCACCGACTTTGGTTGCTCCTAACTTTGTACTGCTTCAATCTTCGCCGGGTCGACAGATACTCCATGTTTTGACACCACGTGCCCAAGGAATGCTACTTCCTCAAGCCAGAACTCGTATTTCTTCAGCTTAGCATAAAGTTTGTTTTCACGAAGCCTTTCAAGTATCAACTTCAAATGGTGCTCATGATCTTCACGGCTTTTGGAATAGATGAGGATGTCATCAATAAAGACAACAACAAACTGATCCAAATATTCCTTGAATACACGGTTCATCATATCCATGAAAGCAGCAGGAGCATTAGTCAATCCAAAAGGACTAAGAATTCATAATGCCCGTACCGAGTTCTGAAGGCATTCTTTGGAATATCCTCAGTTTTAATCTTCAGCTGATGATATCCAGAACGAAGATCGATCTTTGAAAAGAATTATGCTCCTTGCATTGGTCCGAATGAGGTCATCAATGCGAGGTAGCGGATACCTATTCTTGATGGTGACATGGTTTAATTCTCAGAGTCAATACTAAAGTCGCATACTCCCGCGTCTTTCTTCTTTACGAATAAAACAGGAGCACCCCAAGGAGATGTACTAGGACGAATGAAACCTATGTCTAACAATTCATGTAGTTGGACTTTTAACTCCCAATAGGAGCCATTTGATATGGGGTTTTAGAAATGGGTTTTGTACCCGGCTCAAGGTCAATAAAGAATTCAACATCACGTTCTGGGGGTAGACCGGGAAGTTCTTCAGGAAATACATCAGAAAATTCTCTAACAACAGAAATAGTATTCAAATCTGACTTGTCTTTGTTCAAATCCATAACATGGGCTAAGAAAGCTTGACATCCGTTTTTCAATAAACGAATAGCTTTATGGCTTGATATGATAGTGACTGATTTTAGTGGTTTAGTTGTTTGAATTCGTATGATAGGTTGGTTAGGAATATGAAAACTAACAACCTTACGAAAACAATCAATTTTGGCATGATGAGTGGTTAACCAATCAATTCCTAAAATCACATCAAAAACAAGTATCTTTAAAGAGATAAGATCAATAGGTAATGTGATAGTGCCAACTTGGATTAAGCAAGATTTATAAACAATGGATGTAACGAAAGTTTCACCTAACGGAGTCTCCGCTGATAAATAAATGTCTAATTTCTCCGGAGTCAAGTTTAAACGTTGAGCACAAGCAGGAGAGATTAAAGAATGGGTAGAACCGGTATATAGTAAGGTATAAACTTCGCAGGAGTTCAAGATTAACTTACCCCGTAATCACCTCGTTCGGGTTCCTCGCGTTTTGGCCAGTCACGACAAACGCTCTTCCAGAACCGTGATTTCGACTTATCAAGGGATGACCCTTCGAGTCACCATCCCCGATTGAACTTGGTTTTGCTCTGTAACAATCCCGAGCTATGTGGCCTTCCTTTTCACACGGTTGTAACATACCTTGGATTGTTGTGGGACGGTTTAATGATATGTCCTCTTTCCCACATTTGTAACATCTAACCGGTGGTCGTTCTCCTCCCTAGAATTTGTTGTTGGTCTTTGGTCTTTGCTGCTAATGTCTTCCGTCATTGTTGAATCTCCTATTTCAAATTTCCACTTGACTCACCTCTCCTATTATCATGGCCACGATGACCAATTCGAGTGGCTACCGCTTTGTTAAGTATTTTCCCTCCTCGTTGGTTATCATCGCTCTGATGAATGTTGTCATTGGTATGACCCTGGTTGTGGTCCCTCGGTTGCACATACTCATTATCTCATTCTAATAATTGAGCCCTTTTACAACATCCGAATATAAATAAAATTTATGAGATATAAGATATCTTAGAATCTGGGTTTTAGACCTCTCGAAACATCCTTGTCATTCGTTCCTCATTTTGACCAAATGAGGTGCAAACTGGATAACTCGCAAACTTCGCCTCATCTTTGGGACACCGCCATGTTGTTTTGTTCCGATTTGATAAACTCCACCTCCTTCATATGACGAATACTTTCGTGAAAGTACTTGTCATTGAATAGTTTCAAATGTTTCCCAAGACATGTTGAGTACGGTTGGTCAGGTACGCTTCCATGAGACTCCCACCAAGAATCGCTTTCACCGCATGGGAACATAAAGGTGGCGAATGGAACCTTCATTCCTCCGCATCCTAAGACATCGAATATCTTGGTAATTTGCTTGACCCACGTTTCCGCCATGATCGGATCCGCTTTTCCTTAAATTCTGGTGGTCCCAACTCCTTGAACTGCTTGGATGTGACAAGTCGCGCATTGCTATCATTTCCACCCGTATTTTGTGCACGAGTCTCCTAAATGCGGTTTTACATGAACTGCAAAAAGCTCCTAAACATTCCATCATTCATCGTTTTTCGGTAATGTTGTTTACAGGAGGAATATTGCCTTCTGTTGCACGTTCTCCTAGTTTGTAACTAAAGGTTGTTCTGATCTCATACACTCCATTGTTAACGTTCTCGGCCGCCATTCTTAAATCGCCATAAAACAAGGGTTAATTAAACAAATTAACATATCACATAATATCCCTATATTATGACCGATTTAACAAATAAGCTTAGATAAGACACACTAGCGAAGGATTTACTCATCTCTCCCTCCTAGTTCTATTCCCGATCTTCGCCAGAGACCATATCCCTAAGCTTTGATACCAATTGTGACGCCCCCAAAATAGGGTATACAACACCCATTACGAGTCGCCAAATACATGGTATGTAAAGCAAACTACAACTTCAATAATACAATTGTCGTGCAAAATACGACAACACATACTCGTGAGTTTAAATACAAATATTGTCTTCAGACAATATCCACACTCAAATAAGTCCTCGTTATAATTATTCAAACACTATTTTACGTAAATAGTGAGGATCGCTAAAACATCTTTCTAGAACCATCACTCCGCACTTTCAGACTAATTCGCTATGTTCTCACCTCCCGAGAAAAATGAAACAAAAAGGAAAGGGTGAGCTCAACTAGCCCAATAAAAGAATATTATGACTAAGATAATATACAACAAATTATCGTTAGTCTTCAACAGGAAAAATCGATAAAATATAATAGCCAACAAGTTTTAGATCAACAATCTGCAATGAAACAACAATCTATTAGAAGAGTCAGTAGAGAATGAGTTCTACTATCTTCTAAGATTTAAAAGTCCATCATCAATATTTTATCCCTGTAATAACAATCAATATACATGTTTAATCAAATATTCATCTTTGCACTCTGTGCCAAAGATATTCATTCAGTATCACCAGGTTAGCCATGTTCATCTCAACACTGCTCATCTTTGCACTACGGGCCAAAGATATTCATCGATTAATCATTTATCTTTGCACTATGTGCCAAAGATAATTAGTAATATCATCATTTAGGGTGAGGATGATGAAAAATATTTTAAAGAAAACGAATCCGATTGAAACCAAGGACAAATAGTAGGATTCGCATAAAGCAGTTTATCCAAGATCAATAATACTTCATAAATACAAATTTTGAAGCGAATTCAAAAATAAAGATCAAAATATGTATACAATCAAAGATAGTAACCATAATAAACATCTTGGACAAAGAGAAGAAAATTTTATTTTTCGTTGAATAGTGCCGTATTCGTGAATAGTGTCGTATACGTAAATAGTGTCGTATACGTGAATAGTAACCCCGACACAAAAAGTTCTAAATTTGATAAAATTCAGATCAATACTTAAGATAATGATATTGAAGAAATAATATCATATATGAAGAAAATAACATCCCTTACCTCAAAATATCAATTACTTACGATCGGAATATCAGTATAAAGGTCAAGGAAACTTGTCTCGATGAATAGAAACTCACAAAGTATCTAAATACTCATAAAATACACTCAATAATTTAGAGAGAAAGAAAACTTATTTTCGTGTGATTTTCAATTCTAACTTAGCCCTCTATTTATAGGAAAATATTAGCAGACTTGACTTTGCAACTCCGATGGCTTTTACCCGCTACTATTTCCACCCACCACATTTGAAATAAATTCAAGACATTTCTTCACCAACCACAAGTCGGGCCCACCCAATTCTAGAATTTTCCACCAAAATCATTTATAAACCTAATTTTCGAATCACCACCTCTTAAAATTCATAACAAATCATACGTTCATTTTAACGGTTCAAAATTTGTGGACATATACTCAACTTATATATGTATAACATATCCAAAAATTACAACGATCCAACGGTCGGATTAAAAATTATAACTCACACAATATATCTCAAAAACACCGATTTAATTTTTAATACCTTCATTCGAAACAAAAATACCGATAAAACACCTCAACATTAACTCCTTCATTTTTAACCACAATAAATATATCCAACATTTATATCCACATAAAATAAATATTTCATTATCATATGAATCAATAATTAATTATTCACAAATAATATTATGTAATTACATTTATGACAAACCGCATAGTTCGAGAAAGAGGGCTTTCCAATAAGAATTTTTCCTTACTGGCGCGCAATTAGGTGGCCAAACCTCTCCTTGACAGAACTTTCTAGATATTGCCAATAATGCTATCTAATAATATTATTCAAATAATATGAATTATTGATCCGATAATGGGAAATCTTGTCTTGATGACAATTATTGAAACAACAATAATATAAAATATCAACGCAATGAATTATTGAATCAATAAAATAAAATATTGAGCAAGAACTCATCGTAATAATTATTGAGTAGTGCCTTCTTACGTAAGGATCAATAATTCATCAATCACTTTGTGCATCCACGCCAGACATCGTATTTTAACCACGGGTATTCCAACGGTGTTAATGGTAACAACTACGCCGTTATTTATAAAAATTCAAACTTGTCGTTTTTCTTCATCCGGATGAGTTATTACATTATGGGGCCCTAAATGATCAATGTGTCATCGCATCGAATATTCCCCAAAACAAGAATATTCCACGACCAAACGAATATTCCCCGACACAATGATTATTTTATAACCACTTGCATATTTTGCAAAATTTTCACATTTCACCCATAACCAGAGAATTATATCAAATTAATACCTTATTATTCACAAATATAATTAGAGGAAATTCAATTTTATTTATAATAAGTTGGGGTCTTACACTATCAATGACAAGACCTCCACTAGAAAGACGGGTAATTCTTCGGCCAAAACCAGAGTCTTAGAGAAGTCAGCTGGGAGTTGGGTCTCTAGTGAACTTGTGAGGTGAGAAAGAGACTGTTGTTTCAAAACTAGATCATAAAATAGAACTGAACTCAAAAAAAGTATAACTAAGCTTAAGGAGGGAGTTGGGAGCTTGCTGTCTAAGATAGGTAGTTGTTAATAGTTGAAAGTTTGTCTATAAAACTTTGTAAAATTTTCTCCGCGTGCCTGTTGAATGAGTATTTATTACTCATAGTAATAAGATCTCAAGTTCTAGAGAGGAGCTTGAGACTGGACGTAGCAACATACCTGGGATGTATGTTGTGAACTAGACAAATCTCTGTATATTGTGTGATTGAATTTTTACTGTCTTGCATATTAATTTCTAACATTGCAAATTAATTATCTAAAAAATCAAAAAGGCCTAAGATAATTTTTTAATTTGTAATAATCTATCCAACCCCCTTTAAGATTATTATTGGATTCTCAATTGGTATCAAAGCGGTACTCTTTAACTTGTTTGTTGAGTAAATACAAGCATACCTAAGAGTAAATCCATCTATGGCCTACAATGCTACTGGTTGTGGAGAAGGACTAGCAATGACCAGACCTCCACTAGAAAGACGGGTAATTCTTCGACCAAAATCAGAGTTTTAGAGAGGTCAGCTGGGAGTTGGGTCTCTAGTGAACTTGTGAGGTGAGAAAGAGACTATTGTTTCAAAACTAGATCATAAAATAGAACTGAACTCAAAAAAAAGTATAACTAAGCTTGAGGAGGGAGCTGGGAGCTTGCTGTCTAAGATAGGTAGTTGGTAATAGTTGAAAGTTTGTCTATAAAACTTTGTAAAAGTTCTCCGCGCGCACTGTTGAATGAGTATTTATTATCGATAGTAATAAGATCTCAAGTTACGGAGAGGAGCTTGAGATCGACGTAGCAACATACAGGATGTATGTTGTGAACCGCATAAATCTCTCAGTATATTGTGTGATTGAATTTTCTTGTCTTGCATATTAATTTCTAACACCGCAAATTAATTATCTAAAAAATCAAAAAGGCCTAAGATAATTTTTTAATTTGTAATAATCTATCCAACCCCCATCTAGATTATTATTGGATTCTCAATTGGTATGGTACTCTTTAACTTGTTTGTTGAGTAAATACAAACATACCTAAGAGTAGATCCATCTATGGCCTACAATGTTACTGGTTGTGGAGAAGGACTATCAATGACCAGGCCTCCACTAGAAAGACGGGTAATTCTTCGACTAAAACTAGAGTCTTAGAGAGGTCAGCTGGGAGTTGGGTCTCTAGTGAACTTGTGAGGTGAGAAAGAGACTGTTGTTTCAAAACTAGATCATAAAATAGAAGTGAACTCAAAAAAAGTATAACTAAGCTTGAGGAGGGAGCTGGGAGCTTGCTGTCTAAGATAGGTAGTTGTTAATAGTTAAAAGTTTGTCTATAAAACTTTGTAAAAGTTTCTCCGCGTACCTGTTGAATGAGTATTTATTACTAATAGTAATAAGATCTCAAGTTCTAGAGAAGAGCTTAAGACTGGACGTAGCAACATACCCGAGATGTATGTTGTGAACCAGACAAATCTCTGTGTATTGTGTGATTAAATTTTTACTGTCTTGCATATTAATTTCTAACACTGCAAATTAATTATCTAAAAATTCAAAAAGGCCTAAGATAATTTTTTTAATTTGTAATAATCTATTCAACCCCCCTTCTAGATTATTATTGGACTCCCAATTGGTATCAAAGTTGTACTCTTTAACTTGTTTGTTGAGTAAATACAAGCATACCTAAGAGTGGATCCATCTATGGCCTACAATGCTCATGGTTGTGGAGAAGGACTATCAATGACCAGACCTCCACTATTTGATGGCACAAATTTTGTCACCTGAAAGAACATATTCAAAATATATGCCAAATCACAAGGAAAACTTTTAAACCTCTTAGTTTTGGAGGCACTTCTTCTCTTCTTTCAAAAGTAGGTGATGAAGCTAGATGACATCCACTAATTAGCTTCCCCTCCTTGAAATTTCGGTCACCACTCCTTTTTGCTCTCAAGTGTATTTTGCTCTCAAGCTTACAAGATTTAGAAAATAAAATGAAGCCAACCTTTGCTAGCACTATTGAATGGTTTTATTTATAGCCACCAAAACTTATACTCCCTCAGTCCTAGGATTAAAGTCCTGGTGGACTTTTTACGCATATTAAGAAGATGAATGAAATGACAAAATTGTCCATAATAATATGTCATTAATTATTTTTAATGTAGGTGAGATAGTAACTTTCTAGCTTTTAAATTCAAAATATTTTCAGCACATAACTAATTATACTTATTAAATATGGAGAGAGAATTAGAATAAGAAAAGTATGAGATATTTAATGCTACGGGTATAATAGGAAAAAATGTGTAAAAAATTAGTTATTAAAGGAAAGTGAATATTTAACATGAGACTACCTAAAATAGTGTTGGGAGAATGCATATTGTGATTTGATGTTTTAATGCATGTGTTCATGATTATTTGTAAGGTCCTTAAGTGAATATATGTACAAGGACTTAGTGATAGATCAAAATTATTAGGCTGATCTAAGCTTTCAACGTGTATCATTCTGTTAAAGAATGTATAGATAGAAAGATTAAAACTGTTAGGTTGATCTTAAGATGTAATAGATTAGCCTTGAAAAAATCATAGTGCATCAGTTTGATCAACATTGCAGAAGTCAAGGCAGAAAACGTAGAGCCTGAATATCGTAGTGTGCCTGCCTTGAAGGAGACTCTTCGAACTTCATAGAGTGGTCCCAACGATTGCCGAGCTAACTCCATGATCGTAGTGTGCTGAAGAAAACATGAAGTTTACAAGTCAACGATCGTAGTGTGCTCTCGGGAACGTAGAGTCAACAACACGAGCAAGAGAAGATCGTAGTGTACGAAGGTTTTAAAGGGAAATCGTAGTGCTCTCAACTAATAGCATCGTAGTGTGAAAAGATGTAAAAGACACTACGATCTAAATCGTAGAACACCACGATCCAAATCATAGAGCATCATCTGTCTCACATTAGAAAACGTCGAGCCGAATGATCTGTGTTTTCAACAAGTGAGGAATGGATCCCAGATCTTTGCGATACTCATCGATCCCAGATTGTATGAAATATCCTTAGTATGCAACAAAGAAGCGTATTGAAGAAGCTAAGGGTAGTACTATAGGTAAGAGGGACAAAACACCTTTTCAGGTGGTAGGTGAGAAAGCATCCTGCAGTGTCAGTGGGCCAGAATGCAGAATTCAGAAGATGTGCAGAAATGTCTCCATCACAGTACAGAAAGTTCAGATGCATTTAATGCCACAACGGATGGATCCAACGGATAGTTTTCAACATCACATATATATCTGATCAGAGGATGATGAGAGAGAAATAAGCAAGCATTAATCAAACAACGTGAACATCTCTCTCAAGCTCAACTCTACGATCCGAGATATTGCAAAGGTTGCTTTACTACGATTCTTAACGAACCAAAGGCTTACATAGCAACCTGAGTAGCACCCATCAAGAACTCAATGACTATCAATCAATGAAGGAAGTATACCAAGTCTGCTTTGGACTTGAAGAGTTAAATAGTGAATCGTAAGAAAGCCAAGTCTCTGCTGGACTTGAAGAGTTCAAAGTGAACTAAAGAAGTTCTGAGCTGGCGGTCTAGAAGGAATCTGTGTGATTCGTAAGATTGTAAAAGACATCCTTAGTGGATATCCTACTCGTTGAGTAGAAGAGTGGACTAGGAGCTTTGAGTGCTCGAACCACTTAAAAACAATCGTGTCGTTTACATTCATGTTATAATCGTTATAATCGCTATATATCCGCTTTACTCGCCATAACTCCATTACTTGGTAAAGAAGATTAAAACAAATACTAATTCCGCAAAGTTTTAATCATTATCTAAGAACAAGTTAAAACGAAAAGTTTTTCAAATATCTATTCAACTCCTCCTTCTAGATAACTTGTCCCTACTGGGAACTAATAATTGGTATCAGAGCAGGTTCTATTTTACAGCTTACACGCTTTAGTAGATCCAAATGGAACTCGTACCAAGCGAATCAAGGACCGGGGGAGGCAGCAAGTCACCAATGTGCAACAAAGATAAATTTGCTAACTGGAAAGTCGGGATCTAAGCTTGCATGGACTCAATAGATGAAGATCTATTTGAGACCCATTTTTAATGGGCCCTATATACCGGACAAAGCTTGCACCAACCACCATTGACGATCCAAACAGAAAGTACAAATAAAAGTGAAAGAAGAATGGATGCATACGCAGAGAAGAGAGTGCTCAACTTGATAAAAAGGCAAAAAGAACATCCTGTTCCAATCCTTAGAGGACGATCTATTTGAAAATGTTGTAAGCAAAGAAAACAAACTAAGGAAGTTTGGGAAAGATCGCCGATTATGCATGAAGGAACCGAGAAGTCGAGAGAACAAAGCAGTCTCTCCCCGACACAATGAGTATGAAATGTTATTTCGTATGCGAGGGAGAAAACGTGGATCGCAACTTATGAAAGATTTAACGTTCGCTTAATTTTTTGAATGTAGTATGGGAAGATCTATCTAACAAGGATCTAACCATAAAGTTCATGAGAGCCCTACCGAAAGCGGTGGGATGCAAAGACCACAACAATAAGAGAATCAAAGAATCTTAATGAGATGACAGTTCAACAATCAGTATGGAAATCTCCGACGTAACCGGAGTCGACCCAACACGTGAAACCTTATCGTAAGTAAGTAAGAAGAAAGGATAAGGGTGTCAGCTCTCAAGGCAAATGAAAGTGCAGATCGAAAGTCATCATCGAGATTGACTCGATGATGATGAAGACGATGACGATGACTTTGCTATCTTGGTAAAGAGACTAAGAAGGTTCATGCGACAAGCGCGTAATCGGCAAGTCAAAGAAAGTCAAGAACTACGTACCAGAACAAATGAATGATTTATGCTACAACCGCAAGAAACACGGTCATTTCATTGCTAACCGCAACAAGCCTATCAAAGAAGAGCTAAAGAAGAAATCTCGTGCAAAAAAAAGAATACAAAGGAACCAAGAGGCCTCGAGAAAAAGAGACAAAGGCACAGTTGCTTGGGAGGATCGTGGAGTGATTCGGGATAATGACTCAAATGCGCATCTCGGAGATGAGGAAGAACCACATATGGCCAATCTATGCTTAATGGCCAAACATGCAAAGGACAAACAAAGCCTAAGCATACATGATGTAAGTATCGATGAGGTATTTGACTTTAATTCTCCGATGTAGATATAAGTGACTTGAGAACCGCTGCATGGCATAACCATCGACCTACATCAATACATGAAGTGGTTCGAGTCTTGTCTAAAGATCATTCACTTCTTCAAGAGAGAAGAAGAAAGTTCAAGAAGAGCTTGAAACGGCTCTTCTAAGTACTAATCTTCTCTCCAAGCTTGAAAGTCGAGAATGAAACTTTAAAATGCATAAACACACATCATGCACAAAGAGAGTCTAAGCTAACCTCTAAAATTGAGGATCTAGAGAAGACTATCTCCGCGTTGAACAGATCCTCATCATCCATGGACCCGCTCGCTTTCTAGTCGAGAGAAGACATTCGATGAAACGAAGCTTAGGCTTTGGGGAATCCATCTCAGAGCTAAGTGTGGAAAAGACAATGGAAACTAGCACTAGTAATGTCTCAAGTTTTGTGAAATCCTCACAGTTGGAAGAACCAGTTAAACCTTGTTCTACTGTCTCTAGTTATACTCAGAGAAGTAAAGGATCTCACGCTGGTCTGGGTTTCATCAAGGAAAAGAGTAATCCAACCTCTAATTACCAACCTTGAAGAATAGTAGAGTCAAAAAAAATCAACTCTACGAATCAACTGGGAAGGTACAGTAGATGTAAGGCACACTCATCACTATTTATGAAACCTAAGGACACGTGGAAGAAAGAAAATCAGTTTAACAGAAGGTTAACTAAGGAACCACACAAGTCCAAGTGGAAGATGAATCACCACACACACACAGGCATGCATTATAATAGATGCTTCATATGAAATAAAAATGGTCATAGGGCTACAAAATGTTATTATAATTCCATGCATGTGAGACCCAAGATTAGACAAATTTGGGTCCCCAAAGGCACTAAAAAAGAAGGACCCGTGCAAATATGAGTACCAAAATGAAGGTTCAAATGTTTTGACAGAAAAGAGCTCCACGACCTCAACATGGTATCTCGGACGGTGGTTGCTCGAGGTATATATATGACAGGAACAAAGCTCTCTTATCCAACTATGTAGAAAAGGAGGGTCCCTCAGTCATCTTTGGAGATAACGGCTCGGGCAAGACAAAAGGATATGGCTCTGCTGGCAATGGTACAGTATCTTTCAACAAAATAGCTTATGTGGAAGGACTCCAACACAACCTTCTAAGTATCAGCCAACTCTGCGATAAGGGTCACCAAGTAACATTTCTCAACAACCAATGTCTAGTCGAGGAGATTTGAAGACATCTCGCCATAATGCCGAATGTGGAACAAGAAAAGGAAATGTCTACACAGTAGATCTTGGTCAACTAAGCTCTGATGAGACAATATGTTTTCTGGCAAAAGCATCTGAGGAAATGAGCTAGCTATGGCATAGAAGGTTATCTCACTTAAACTTCAAAAAAATGTCCAAATTGGCATCAAAAGATCTCGTAGCTAGCCTACCCAAGTTCAACTTTGTGAAGGAAAGGCCATGCAACGCCTGCTAGCTTGGAAAGCAAACCAGAAGCTCATTCAAGAGCAAGACTGCCAACTCCATTGACAAACCCTTGCAGCTGCTCCACATGGATCTTTTTGGACCAATCCCAATAGCTAGTCTTGGAGGCAAAAGATACTCTCTAGTCATAGTCGACGACTTCACCAGATTCACATGGGTATTCTTCCTAACTTCAAAGGATGAAACGAGCTCCGAATTAATCAAAATGTTCAGACTAGTGATGAATGAGAAAGGAGAGAAAATCAAGGCAATAAGGAGTGATCATGGAAGAGAATTCGATTTCTCAGAAATAGACAAGTTCTTCTCAGACAATGGCATTAGTCATAACTTCTCAGCTCCACGAACTCCTCAACAAAATGGAGTTGCTGAAAGAAAGAACAGAACTCGATAGAAATTTGGAAGGACCCTACTAGCATAGATATTGTCTTCGCTGAATACTTCAGGCGAAGTCGCCAACGACCTTTGCATGCTACACACAGAACAGATCATTAATTCACTCTACGATCAAGAGGACACCCTACGAACTGTGGAAAGGAAGGAAGCCAAGTGTCAGCTATTTCTATGTCTTTGGCTGTGAATGCTATATTCTCAACAATGGAAAGCGATGTCGACAAAATTCCATTTAAAGTCGGATGAAGGGATCTTTCTTGGATATGCCATGACAAAGAAAGCTTACGGTGGTGTTCAACAAGAAGACACTGAATGTCGAAGTCTCAATACACATCATCTTTGATGAAACTGACACAGATAAAGCAGTGCCTCTAGACACTACGACCGATAGTGCAAACACTACGAATGCAATCGTCGAGCTCAACACTACAATCGTAGTACCAGACAGTGAAATCGTAGAGCATGATAATGAAATCGTAGAGAGGTCCATCCAAGACAGCGAGCCTCCACTCCAAGAAGAAGACATTGACCTTGAAGACCAAAGACAGGAAGGGATCAGGACAGATGTCCCAACAGGGAACAGATGGGCAAGGGATCATACTTAGGATCTAATCATTGGAGATCCAAGTGCAAGAGTTAAAACAAGAGCTGCTACTCAGAATGAATGCTTCTATCTAATCTTCTTGTCACAGATAGAGCCAAAGAAGATAGAGGATGTTATGGAAGACTCCAATTGGATAAAAGCCATGCATGAAGAACTCAACCAATTTGAACGAACCAAAGTGTGGAGATTGGTACCAAGACCAAAGAGTCATCCTGTCATAGGAACCAAGTGGGTCTTCAGGAACAAAATGGATGAAGATGGGGTCATCACCAGAAATAAGGCAAGATTAGTGGCAAAGCGCTATTCTCAAGAATAAGGCATTGACTAAGATGAGACATTTGCACCTGTTGCCAGACTAGAAGCCATCAGAATCTTTCTTGCCTTTGCTGCCCACATGAAGTTTAAAGTCTTCCAGATGGATGTCAAGAGTGCATTTCTAAATGGAGAGCTTCAAGAAGAAGTCTACGTAGAACAACCTCCAGGTTTCATCAATCCATCTCTTTCCAATTATGTCTATAGATTAGACAAAGTTTTATATGGTCTTAAACAAGCACCTAGAGCATGGTATGAAACACTGACTAACTTCTTAATAGAAAATGGGTTCACTAGAGGTAGAGTAGATACCACACTATTTCTTAGAAAGCATAAAGACAAAGTCTTACTAGTTCAAATATATGTTGATGATATCATTTTTGGTTCTACTGACGAAAAGTTATGTAAGAGATTCTCTAAGCTAATGCTGAGCAAGTTTGAAATGAGCATGATGGGTGAGTGAATTTCTTCCTCGATCGCAAGTGAAATGATCGATGAAGGAATATTCATTAACCAAGCCAAATACATCAAAGACTTACTAAAGAAGTATGGCATGGAATCACCTCTCCCATAAAAAAAACACCAATTGCTCCCCGCAACCAAGCTTCGACAAGGATGAGAAAGGTAAATGTATTGATATAACTCAATACATAGGTATGATAGTTTCTCTTTTATACCTAATCGCTGCTAGTAGACGAGATATAATGTTTGCAACATGCATATGTGCTAGATTTCAGGCTAACCCTAAAGAGTCACATTTTATGCATTTAAAGAGGATCTTCAGTATCTCAAGGGTACACCCTACTTGGGGCTATGGTATCCCAAGGAATCCTCATTTGAACCGATAGGATACACAGATCTTTGATTTTGCGGGATGCAAAATAGATGCGAGAAAAAAGTACCGATGGCTTTGTCAACTTCTTGGAAACAGACTTGTGTCTGGTTTAGCAAAAACACAAAACAAGTGTCTACTTCAACCGCAGAAACCGAATATATCATCATTTTGGTAGGCTCTTTGTGCTCGAGATCCTATGGATGAGAAATTTGGCGACTATGGGTTCGATTTCAAATCTATTCCCATACACTGTGATAACACAAGTGCCATAGCAATAACTCATAATCCTGTCATGCATTCTAGGACCAAGCATATAGAAATAAGGTATCACTTCATTAGGGATCATGTGCAAAATGGAACTATATCTTTACAATATATCCCTACTGAAAATTAACTTGTTGATGTTTTTACAAAACCACTAGATGAATCCAGATTTAACAAGTTAATAAGTGAACTAGGCATGTTAAATCTTCAACCATGAACTGTATGCTCTAGATTGTGCAAACCATGACAGATATAAAGGCTGTACTCAAAATCGTAGACATGATCAAGGGAAGTTCACGATCGTAGAGCCAAACAGACAACTACCTCAACGATCGTAGCAAAGACTCAACTATCATAGTGCATACTCGACGATGACCTAAAGCCCTTCCAACAAGCAAAGTGAATCCTGTGATGACAAGCCTCATAACAATGCAATCCCTCTAAGAGGTGCCTCAGGGACAAACCTAACCCTTGAATCACCAAGAGGTTGGCCCTTCCTGAGTTACCTTAAAAAGAATGCTTAGTCAAAAACTCATCACAAGGATCCGGACAGACTCGACGATCGTAGGACAGACTCGACGAATGGTGATCAGACTCAACGACTGTCGGACATACTCGACGATCGCAGGACAGACTCAACGACCAGAAGACTATCTCTACGATCGTAGTCATCCTAAGGACATCTCAGCACTGAAGACTCAAAGGGCAAATCAGTACATTCATGCACAGTCAAAATCGTAGAGCCAAGCATAAGGCGACACCTGTCCCACTAAGTAAAAAAAAAGAGAGGGAAGCTACAAGTACAAATTAGAACCGTGTTTTTTAAAATCTGAAGTTCAAAAGATTATTTCTCTCTCTCTCAAAGCAAAACCCTAACTCAAGAAAAAGCTCATCAGATTCCACTTCTCAACCACGTAATCATGGTACGCTTCAAATGTAATCTCGTTCTGGACTCATTTGATGAGTTCAAGGATGTTCCACCAAAATTTCACAAGACCTTAGCACTACTAAAGAAGGCAGGTCTCGAAGAGGCGCTAAGCACCGACACCCTCATCTATCCCAAGCTAGTGAAGGAGTTTTACAAGAATGGAGTGTACGAACACAACACCATCACTACACGAGTAAGAAGAGTTGAAATGATGCTAAGGGAAGAAAACTTCAACCGGCCCTGGGTTTGTTAACGTGGGACACCCATTTTTAGACAAAGATAAGCTTCCAAGAGGGTTTGAAGAAAATGCACCACAAGAAGAATCCTCCGTGAAAGGCTACAAAAAGAAGGAGTTCCCTCAAAGGTGCAATTTTGGTGACATTATTGGGAAATGCATCTCGCTATAAGAGCTCAGTCATGACTCGGTAAATGAGACTCATTTCAAGCTCATGTCCGCTTTGGTTCATGGTACTCAACTCAATTATATAACAGACATTACTCGAGTGGATCGGCAAGTGGATCGTCATTTCGAAGAAATCAAAGAGTACTCCAAAGATCTTTGTATGGGAGATTCATTAGCATCATTCTCGCAAATCTGATTGGGTGACAAAATTGGGGATGATGAAGGAGAAGCTATCAACCCAAATCGAAAAATGACACAAAGAGCTTGTTTAAGAACCGGGAAAGGAACCCTGGCGATTATGTAAAAATGATGACAGAGTCGAATGGGAGAACTGGGAAACAAAAGGAAGAGCTTTCCGGGAGGAATGTCATTGTCAAAGAAGTTGAAGAAGAAGAAGAAAGCAGACAAGTGGAGAACCCTCCGCTTCTTTCCGAGAAAAAGCAAGGGAAGAAAAGCTAAAGGGCAAGACAAGTCGAAGAGCCTCAAGGATCTACAACTAACATTCTGTAGAGTCCTCTCCAACATAGAGACTTTAAGGAGGCTAAGGAACATGCTGTGACAAAGAGGAAGTCAAGATGATTAAGCCACTATTTCACAGATCTTAAAGAAGAACAAGACTGGTCATAAGTCCAAAAGACCAACAGTGTCTTCGATCGTAGAGTCTCTGCTGTTCTCTAAGACCAGGCCAAGTGTGGCAGAAATGGAAGCAGCTGCTTCAAGAAGAGTGGCTGATCAACGTGGCAAAACAAAGACTCAAGAGAGTCCATAAGTGGTGACTAAAACCAGCAAAGCAAGGAGAAAGCTGGTCAAGAAATATATTCTTGAGAATGAAAAAATACTGAAGAAGGAAGCCAAGAGTGTGGCTGCAAAAGTAGAACTATCCCAAGTAAACTTAGAAGAAGATGCTCCAATTTGAGGGGAGATTCTCAAATTCTCATGATCGAGTATACATCAATGAGGGGAGAGCCCTCATCGCTTCAAGAAAAGGTTCCATTTGGAAGGACTCTCCGAACTTAGAAGAAGATTTACGGTGAGGGGAGTTTCTAAACCTCGAAGATGTTCATAGTGAGGGGAGCCTCATAATATCAAAATGGTCAAGAAGAGGTCCTCTTTCAAGATGGAGATGAACTAATGCCAAACCTTCCAGAGGCTATTGAGATAATGGATTCTTGAAGAAACCAAAGAAGAGGAAGAAAATGATGATGATGATGAGCTTGAAATTATCGGTGTAGGGAAAGATGGATCGGAAGCTATATCAGACAACCAAATATTTTCTTACCTACCCATGATGGCATACCATCAAGCTCAAATCCTCAAATCATGGGATCACATGTTCGAGCTTGAGGAATATCCAAAGAATCTCGATTACGCTCATGGATTTCCAGGGAAAGTCATCTTCGCCAAAAAGCTGCTTACCAACCATTCCTCATCAAAAGACAAACCTGAGGTATTGACTATCCCTACCAGTTTTAGAGTTAATCACCTGCCATCATCTTCATTTAGCTATTTCTATGAATTTTCTAAATGGCTGGAAGTGATTCCCAATCCAATAAATCAGTTTCCAGTTGCAGAATCCCAAAATTCTGTAACTGAAGAACCAGAAGAAGTCAACCTTACCCTACTCCCTCAAATCACCAACTCTACGATTCCAGACTCAAGCCACATCGTAGAGTCCAATGTTGAAATCGTAGAGTCACCTATCCCAGATATCCAAACCCAAAACCCTCCAGCTGATATATCATCCTCCTCATCACATGACTTTTTCAGTCTTGATCTTGCGTTGTACAATTTGCAAGATCAATCTCCACCAAGAACCCCTCAAATGGACAATCCCCAATCAAATAATGCTCTCCCAAGTCTGCCTACCAAGGATGACTTAAAAGAAACCTCTGAGCAGATGATCAAGTCTATCGAAACAAGTCTGGAATCCCACTCTGATCTCCTCAACATCCGCCTGAATCAAATGATAAAAGCTGCTAACAAATTCCCTAGTACAATGAATACTGAGCTCACTACAAGGCTAAGGGAAATTATCAAAGAGATCCTGAAGAGTATATCAGACAGAGATGAGATCCATTTCGAGTGTCACGCCAAACAAAAAAAGAGGTTGTGCTTGAAATGCAGAAAAACCAAGATCGTCAACATCAAATTATGCTAGACAATATTCTCAACTTGAAAGCTTATGTCTATGACTTCCAGAAATCTTATGCCAATCAGGAGCAGCATAATGATATGATTTCGATGATCCTCCAAAATAAAGAAGCTAGAGAGTGAAAAAGCAGATCAAGGAGAATAGAGAGGACATTGCTCAAACCTAAAGCCAACTTAATGAGCTTGTTCAAGGAGTTAATCGGCTGTCTGCCGATATTCGAACCCTTGATGCTGACATAAAGGGGGAGAATAATAAAAGAAAAGGAGATCAAGGAAGTCAAGGCAAAGGAAGAGGTCATGAAACTCAAGAAAGGGGGAGAAGTCAATTTCATGCTCAGACATCACGAAGCCCTCCTTTAAGACATCATCAGACTCAACGATCCGTCACAGGAAATTGTAATGACTATTCCTACGCCTATTCCTCCGAGTCATAAGGAGCCAACTCCTAGCTCACAAGACGTGTCTGATGACGCATAAGAATGCCATTGGAGATCCTACATTCATGCGCGAGACATGAAGAGAATCCAGCGATTCTAAGTCTAAGCGAAATTTGGAAGAGTTAGCAAGGAATGAGGAAGCTCAAAAGAAAAGAAGGGTCAAGAGTATGCCAATCCTCCTCCACGAAGAGACCAAGAAAGCAGAGATAAGTTGAGAGTTTAATGTTTTATTGATGTAATGTTATATTGTAATATCTTCCGATCATCAATAAATTCATGCTTATTCTCTAGAAATTTTAATTTGCTTCTTTGAAATACTAAGTCATGTTTAAATTTCCTGCAAATACATCTAATCACTAATAATCATGACAACAAATCTCCTTGGTTATGTCAACATCAAATAGGGGGAGATTGGTGGGAGAATGCATATTATGATTTGATGTTTTAATGTATGTGTTCATGATTATTTGTAAGGTCCTTAAATGAATATATGTACACGGACTTAGTGATAGATCAAAATTGTTAGGCTGATCTAAGCTTTCAACGTGTATCATTCTGTTAAAGAATATATAGATAGAAAGATCAAAATTGTTAGGTTGATCTTAAGATGTAATAGATTAGTCTTGAAGAAATCATAGTGCATTAGTTTGATCAACATTGCAGAAGTCAAGGCAGAAAACGTAGAGCCTGAAGATCGTAGTGTGCCTGCCTTGAAGGAGACTCTTCGGACTTCGTAGAGTGGTCCCAACGATTGCCGAGCTAACTCCACGATCGTAGTGTCTTTGAAGGAAACATGAAGTTTACAAGTCAACGATCGTAGTGTGCTCTCCTGAACGTAGAGTCAACAACACGAGCAAGAGAAGATCGTAGTGTCACGACGAAGGTTTTAAAAGGAAATCGTAGTGCTCTCAACTAATAAAGCATCATAGTGTGCAAAGATATAAAAGACACTACGATCTAAATCGTAGAACACCACGATCCAAATCGTAGAAGATCATCATCGCCCCACGCCGAAAACGTCGAGCCAAATGATCGTGTTTTCAACAAGTGAGGAATGGATCCCAGATCTTTGCAAAGACTCATCAGTCCCAGATTGTATGAAATATCCTTAGTATGCAACAAAGAAGCGTATTGAAGAAGCTAAGGATAGTACTATGGGTAAGAGGGACAAAACACCTTTTCAGGTGGTAGGTGAGAAAGCGACTGCAAAGTGTCGATGGGCGTAATGCGAAATTGAGAAGATGTGCGTAAATGTCTCCATCACAAGATCTGAAAGTTCGGATGCATTTAATGCCACAACGGATGGATCCAACGGATAGTTTTCAACATCACATATATACAGATCAGACAGATGGGAGAGAAATAAGCAAGCATTAATCAAACAACGTGAACATCTCTCTCAAGCTCAACTCTATGATCTGAGATATTGCAAAGCTCTTTCACCTACTCGTTCTTAACGAACCAAAGGCTTACACAAAGAAAGCCGAGTAGCACCCATCAAGAACTCAACAACTATCAATCAACTAAAGAAGTATACCAAGTCTGCTGGACTTGAAGAGTTTGTAGTGAACTGTAAGAAAGCCAAGTCTGCTGGACTTGAAGAGTTCAAGAGTGAACTGTAGAAGTTCTGATCTGGCTGAATTCAGAAGGAATCTGTGTGATTAGGAAGATTGTAAAAAGACATCCTTAGTGGATATCCTACTCGTTGAGTAGAAGAGTGGACTAGGAGCTTTGAGTGCTCTGAACCACTTAAAAACAACTGTGTCGTTTACATTCATGCTATAACTGTTATATCTGCTATATCTGCTATAATTGCCTTACTTGCTCATAGCTCCATTGCTTGGTAAAGAAGATTAAAACAAATACTAATTCCGCAAAGTTTTAATCATTATCTAAGAACAAGTTAAAACGAAAAGTTTTTCAAATATCTATTTGACCCCCTCTACAGATAACTTGTGCCTACTATGAACTAACAAATAGTAATAAGGACTTTTATATCATGGGACGGAGGGAGTATTTACAATATGTATATCTATACATTTTTATCCCCAACTTTATCTATCTAGTCAACTTGGTGATTTTCCACTAATTAAAGAGCTTAAATGGAGATTACATGGGAATCTCATCTACCAATAAACATACTTACAAATTCTATATCTATACATTTTATCCTCAAATTTATCTATATAGTCAACTTGGAGATTTTTCACCAATTAAAGAGTTTAAATGGAGATTACATGAAAATCTCATCTACCAATAAACATACTTATAAATTCTATATCTATACATTTTTATCCCCAACTTTATCTATCTAGCCAACTTGAAAATTTTCCACCAATTAAAGAGCTTAAAGGGAGATTACATGGGACCCACTTGGTCCCAACCCCCATGACCCTCCTTTTTCCCTCATTTTGATTTATTTTGGGTTCTTTACAGAAATATACAACAATTAAAAAGTAATTACACCATTAGTGCATCAACAAAATAATTACAAAAAGAGTGTAATTAGGACCCATATTACAAAAATAGTACAATTCACATTAATAAGGAAACCTAAAATCAAGGAGATTTGCCATAATTAATAATTAAAATTCAAATATTTGGGATCTAACAACAAAAATAAATTCAAATTCAAAATAATAATTCAAATTTAAATATTCAAATTCAAATCTTTATCTCCCTTTCCATAATTTCTCTCTCCTTTGTAACTAAGAAATTCCATCTAGCTCGTTCATGGTGTATGTGTAGCATATCTGAATATGCATCATTGCATCTTCCATTATCTAAAATAACTTCAGATTTCTCTCCAATTAATACTTGATTTGCGTACTGATATATGAAAGACTTTTTCACATTCTGCAACCAATGTAACAGAATTAGCAACTATTCGTAATCACCATATGCTAAATAGCCAGACAAAACACGAACAACCAAAACAAAACAAAACAAATAGAAGAAGAAGTCGGAGTTACCAAAACAAATCAAAGAAGAAGAAGTCAGAGTTACCAAACCAGTAAGAACAGATCCAAAACGAATTCGGAGTAGCCGAACAAAGAGGAAATCACGAACAATTTTTTTTATGAATATTTGGTTATCCACAAAAACTAAAATGGTTACCTTTGTATGAAGGTTTGGCTACCAACTACACCATATTCAAAATAATTTTATTTTTAAAAGTTTATTTAAAAGTAACTAACAGCTACATAAATGGAAACTTAGACATGGCATTTCGGATACCATTTACACGTAACATTTGGAAACTGTTCTTAAATTATTATTTTTTATTAATTGGTAACCCAATAAAACTGAATTGGTTACTTTTTTATAAAGGTTTGGCTACCAACTTATGAATAACATTTTAAAAATAAAATTATTATGAATATGGTGCAGTTGGTAGCCAAACCTTCGTACAAAGGTGACAATTTTAATTTTTGTGGGTAACAAAATATTCATAAAAAATAAATTACAATAGAAAACATAACATGACAAAACCTTATGCGTGGCCCAGCTTGGATAAATGTTTTAGGTGTGGACAACCTGGGCACAACTCTAATCAATGTTCTAAAAGAGGCGGCGTGAATTTGATGGAGGCAGAGAATAAAGAATATGAACTGCAAAAAGATGAACAAAGAGAAACTTCTCATGGTATGACAATGTTGGAGTGACATAAGGTGATGATGGCGATAGGCTTTCTCTTGTTGTGAGAAAGATATTTATGGCCCTGACCCCGAAACAAGATGAGTACCCTTAAAGGAATAATATCTTCAAAACCCGATGCACTGTTCATGGGAAGGTTTGTGATTCAATTATTGATAGTGGCAACACTGAAAATATTGTGTCTAGGTTAATGGTTAACAAGTTGGGACTGTCTAGGTTAATGGTGGAGGAGGGCGAAGGAGAAGACTGACAAGGGCGGAGGAGGCGTTATTTTTATTAAGGAAAGAGAAGGTGTGCTATATAATTTACTTATTCATTACTTAATTTAATAAGTAAATCAATACTAATCCCCTAAATTAAGGAATCCTAATTGCATACTAATTATTCCCTAAATTAAGGAATCCTAATTGCACTAATATTGTAAATAAATATAAAAGTGTATTAATTGTGTAAATATTTTATGAGTGCACTATTGTTGTAATTATTTTTTAAAATGTAATAGAGTATGTAATTGTTCCTTATTTTATTGCCCAATTTGAAGAATAGTTTACTAACAATTAACTTTTTACTTAATATCCAAGTGGGTTAGAGTTTGGGCCACTAGTGCACTTCTATCGGGCTACAATAAATAACACATTGGACTATTAACACACATGGCAATTAAATTAGGATGAATTACATATTCTATTACATTTTTAAAAATAATTACAACAATAGTGTACTCATAAAATCTTTACACAATTTATACAATTTCATATTTATTTACAATATTAGTGCAATTAGGATTCCTTAATTTAAGGAATTAGTATGCAATTAGGATTCCTTAATTTAGGGATTAGTTATACCCATGACTTCTTCTCTCTCTCCTCATCTATAACAATTGCATTAATTAATCATCATCCTTCTTCTTCATTCAACGTATTCTTTCTTCTATATATATATATATATATATATATATATATATATATATATATATATATATATATATATATATATATTAGTTAGTCGTATATATGCTTCTCATAAATCGTTGTCTTCTTCATTAATCATTTCTCCAACCACTGGCCGTTGGTTCAAGTATATTAATATTATTATTACCCTCAGAATCTCCGCCATGAGGAGTGGCTCCAGTCTCACGTGAATTCCTTTTCAAGGTCACGTATTCTTTCTTTCTTTCTATATATATATATATATATATATATATATATATATATGAGTTAACCAACTGTATATATCCAGTAGCTTCTCAAAATGAAGGGTCAAAATAGAGGTGGGTATGAAGATTCAGGCGCTGGTGGCGGTGGATATGATTGTATCCAAACTTTCATACCAAGGTAACCAAACTGTCATATCAAAGTAACCAATCATCCTCCCCACTTTCAATTTTTTCTTAGTGCAGTTGATAACCAAACCTTCAGATCAAGGTAAGCAAACCTTCATACCAAGGTAACCAACTGCACTAAGACACCTGAAGTTTTTTCATAGTGCAGTTGGTAGCCGAACCTTCAGACCAAGGTAACCAGTTCAGTTTTATTAAGTTACCAATTTCGTTTGAATGTGATGCAATTGGTAGCCAACTATTCATACAAAGGTAACCATTTTAGTATTTATGAGTAACAAATTCACTTCATGTTGAATATATATATTTTATCTTGATTTACTGCAAACCACAGGAACCTCCTATCAAAAGGCAGCGAACCGTGCAAGTTCATTATATTTCCCAGTACGCAAATCAAGTATTGGAGAGAAATCTGAAGTTATTTTAGAGAATGGAAGATGCAGATTCAAATCTGCTATGAACGAGCTAGATGGAATTTGTTAGTTACTAAGGACAATGAAAATATGGAAAGGGAGATGAAGATTTGAATTTGAATATTTGAATTTAAATTATTATTTTGAATTTGTTTTTGTTGTTAGATCCCAAATATTTGAATTTGAATTTGAATTATTAATTATGGCAGTTAATTCTCCTTGATTTTAGGTTTTCTTATTAATGTGAATTGTACTATTTTTGTAATATGAGTCCTAATTACACTCTTTTTATAAAAATTTTATAAGTACACTATTGTTGTAATTATTTTCTAATTGTTGTATATTTATGTAAATAACCCATTAAATTACATAGTGGGCTAGTTTAATTAAATGACCTCATCTTAATCATTCACAAGTCCATTGCTTAACTAAATGTTTGGGCTTGTTTAAATTGCTTGATAAGCTAATCCATTAACTTAAATTACATACTTGGACTATCAATTCACATAATTTGACACATTGTCACACATTAAATTAAATAATCCAATTAAGCTAGCCATATTCAAAATTAATTGAATATTTATTAGGGTTCCATAACCTATCAATCCTTTGATATTAAAATTTTTTAGGTTAGTCCATCTTAAATAACCACTAATAGGATTTCCTTTTAAGTTTAATTAACCATATAGTCGACTAGTCAACTAACCACATAAGGGGTTTAAATTAAGTTACACCAAGTTTAATTCATTAGAATTTAAATTCTTAATTTTTATTTATAATGTCACTAAAAATTTTTGGTCATTACAGGTAAAAATGCATTTAACTCAATTTAATTGATTATCCATTCAAATGCAACCTTAAATTGGATTTTCAACTATGGATATATTACTAGGTTATCCAGCCATAATTCTAGTAAAAATGGATATTATTACATAAAAAAAGTACAACAAAAGATACATCATACATGAAGTAATGTGATTACAATTTACAAGTGCACAAAACACAATTTGCCCAAGGACAAGTAAAATTTATGCTTTAGATACTACAACATGATACATTAACTAATGTAACTACAAATTGCCAGAAGACATACCTCTTCAATTGAATTTGAGCTGAACTGAATTAGCTGGTGGACCATAAAAATAATTCCCAAAAACCGGAGCATATGTGCCCTCTGAAATCGCGTTAAGATTACCATCTTATATCAGAAACTGCAAGTCCCTATATCCAGAGCTATACATCTTCAAGTTCTATTCCTTTCAGGCTTTTAACTATGTCCTCAACTCTTACAGACATGAACTCAGCATGATACTCGAGATCTTTAATAATCATGTGCAGCTGTTTTTGGAATGCTGCAGATCGTTCTCTTTCCTGTTGTAGTTCCTTAGACAGATCTTGGATTTTCTTATCCTTCTCTTCCTGCACAAAAGCACTGAAATATCAATGACAGTTCCGGTAGAATATAGTTCAACCATAGGTATTAATGTCGATTGACATAACTGAGTTTTTATTGATTTGTTGATTATAACATTATCGAAAATAAGACAGCCTCATGGTCAATTCGTGTTGTGTGTTCCACTAGGAATCTAGGATTATATAAGAGGTCGGAAAATAAATTAGCAAGTAAAGTTCACAGGATGAAACATGTGAAGCTTAGAATATCAGTTTATGTATCATAATCTACTTTTTATATCTCATACGTAAAATGGTGTAAAAAAGGTTTAGGCTACCAACATTCAGTTCAAGATAAAATGGTGTAAAATAGGTTTAGGCTGCCAACATTCAGTTCAAGATAAAAACAAATGAAGCGAGAATGCAATGTTCAGCAGAAAATGTTGTGAAGTTTCAGTTAGCTGCAAAATTCAATGATAATTATTAGATAAAAGAAACCCTCAAGCCCACAAATTGCAATCAGACAGACATCTCTCAATTTATAAAGGGGCGGCAGTTACACTAAAATGAAAATTTACGCAAACAATTTAAAACAAAAACGATACCACAAGAGTTTTACTTTATTCTCATCGCTTATTTTGATAAATTAAAAGGCCAAGATGCAACGTTCTAAAAATCCCCGCCTAGGCGTTAATTAGCCCCCCCTTGGCGCCTCGCCTAGGCGTTAGGCCCCCCTTGGCGCCTCGCCCAGGCGTTAGGCCCCCCCTTGGCACCTCGTCTAGGCGCTAGGCCCCCCTGGCGCCTCACCTAGGCCCAAGGCGGCAAAAAAATCCCTTCAGAAAATTAGGCGGAGAGATTTTTTTATTTTAATAACTACCCAAACCAGATCTTGATATATTTATTTTTCTAATTATTTACCATATTCATAATACAAGTTGTAGTATATCAAATCACAACAAGAAATGAACAATATCAAGTCAAAATAGATAATTTTATTATAGTTGTAATTTTTTGAACTTGTACCAACTTCAAATTTATAAATAATGATACATTTGTAATATTTAATTTAATTCAATATAATTCTTAAATTTATGTTTAGTTTCTTAAGTTTTAATATTGAATTAAATTCTTGAAATTTTAAATTTTATTATTTAATAGCAATCTTGTTAATGAATAAAACTAATACGTTAAAAATATATTTGATCTTTGAACAATTGCATGTTTGTGTTTGAACTTTGACATTAGCAATATGAATATATGTGTTTGAACTTTAAGTAAAGGCCTTTATTATCTTTATTATAGATTGTTTTGCTTTATATTATTGTTTTGTTTGGATAAATGTAAGATAAAATATTAAAATTGGCTTAAAATAAAAAATCTCGCCTAGACACCGCCCAAGCCTCCTAGGCGCTAGGCCCCCCAGGCTGCCCGCCTAACGCCTTTTAGAACATTGCCTAGATGTATTCAAGTAAGCTTTATTCCAAGTTAAATGCAGTTATATTAGTTATGATACTCAATCTCAGACGTACCTCGCTGAGTATATTTACAATTGGGAGTTCCCCGGAAGATTTACAGCTAGGCATTAGCTTGTGGTTGTGCTCCCTTATAAATTTGGTGACCACCCATATACCTCCATCCCTTGCGGCCAATCTGATCATTGCCTTGCACCCTTCTCTTGTGACTGGCCTGGGAGGAAGAACTCTATCCTTTTTAAGTGTATGCTTTGCTGCACGGAAACCTTCTCTTGAACACACAAAGTCACGGCCTATTATAGCCATTGTCTTTAGTGAGTGTCGGACTCGATTAAATCCGATTGTGAAACCTGTAAACTTGGCATATTCATAATAAAAATCCCTTGCATCCTCTAAAGATGGGAAAGTCTTCCCAGTAAATGGTTCTAGCCTTTCCGCACTTAATCCATTATTTGAACGTTCCATAAAAATCAAATCATCATTTACAGTTCTGCTTGCTTTGCCATTATTCAACAGCCCATCTCCATTGGAATGGCATTCACCATAGTCATCAAATGTTTCAACTTCTGAAGCTTGCTCGCTATCAAAACTATGATGCCCACTGGAAGTGCCTGCCATTATGCTCCTAATAATAGAAGCATTTATTAATAGAATGCTTAAGCTAAGTCTTTTAGTCATAGAAGTAGACATTTTAACTCACAAGTAACTTACCAGGTTATGAGAAGATTTACCTGCTTAAACTTTTTCCAAGGGTGTGAGATTAGCTGCTCTGGTAACTTTTAGAGCTCCAACGTATTTCACACCAAAGACAAATCACTTTGAAAAATCATCTATAACGGAATGCTTACAAAAACTTGGATCCTATCCTGCCACCCTATAATTGTAGATATGATATGATGAAAATCCATTATTTTTAATTTTCAAGATATCAATTATAATTGTATATACTTCCATGGTCCAATCTAGCACAACGGTTTCATACAGCATAATTTGATTACTCAACATTATTGGATGCACTGAAGATAAACCCTTACCCCCTAATTAAAAGTGCAGAATCTCCAAATTCAGTTCATCATGCATCCCAATTTAACTCAGCTTTAACATATTAAACCAACAAGCTAAAATTTAACAAGTTTTTCCCACATATTGAGGGGATCATGACGCACACAAAAACTAAAACAATAAAAAGGAAAAAGGAAGAGCAATCAAACTCTATTTATTTTTCCTGCATATAAATTTTTTATTTGAAACACAAAACGAGGAAAACAGTACCATTTTTCCTACAAGTTCTACGGCACCTTCAACATAATTCGAAAAATCCTACATTCTTGGAAGTTGGAATATAAAAGGATGTGAAACAGATAACACGACCCTCCCAAATTAGACTGGTCACAAGTATTGTATTGTAATCCAAAAGTTCTTCACTAGTTCATCAATTATATAAGAAATTTACAGATTGAGCTCAAGTCTAATGATTGAAAATTCTATTGAAGTTATGTACAATTTACAGATTGAGTTCAATTTCAATACTTGAACATCGTGGAAATTAAATCAAAGTGACACTGAAACCTAGGAAACCAAAACCCTAAACCCATTGCACTAAACCTTAAACAAGTCATTAGCTCAACATAAAAATTCAATCTTTATGAAACCCTAAAACATACTAATTTTATACATCTACTTTCCTTTACTAGCTTTCTCAGCATCCAAAGAGAGGTTCAGCTTCAGCATAACATAATATTAAGCTTTCAATAACAATTTCCCTTTCATTTTCTTACATTTTATAGGCGACCAAACAATCAATTAAAATGAATGCGGCTTCTAAATTGAGGAATTGAAGTAGTTAAATTAAGTGAATAAAGTAAGAAACCAGCTTACTAGACACAAAATTTGATCCATCGGATACTTGAAGGCTGTCGTTCTTGCTCAGTTCTTGAATTCCTTCTCACTAATTATTATGCGGGGAATACTTCGGTAGTTTCGTGTGTACAAATGCTATAGAATAGCTGATAAATTACAAAGTCAGCATGTAACCTTTTGCTGTTTAATGATTTTTTTTTTAATTTCTTTTTAACAAGAAGTTAAGAACTGATATTTTCAAATCTTCCGTATCAATCTAATAAAATATAAATAATTTTAAATTTTTCGTTTATTCAATAATTTATTTGAGTAATTCAAAATTTGGGATAAATCCCACCGTTCATACAGTGCCCGAGACATGAGACACATCTAATACGTATACATTATGTAAGAAAGAAACAAGCACGTCAAAATATTAAAAACACAAGTAAAATTAATTTCTTAAATTTACTATTCCTCCTATTTTATAAAAAGAGTCATTCAAATTTAATGATAATATAAATAAAATTGATATTTTTACGTGATCTATTAATAAGTCTCAACTCTCAAATAAGGGTGTAAATGAATCGAGTCGAACCAAGTATTAGATTGTTCATATTTGATTCATAAAATTTATATAAAATAAAATCTAATTGAGACTCGTTTAGCAACCAAGTCGATCATGACCTCAAATCGAGCCCGAGCAGTTTGAACTTTTCGAACGATTATGATCTGAGTATAAATAGAAAATTACAATTTGAGGAGGTTCGAGTAATTTATCGAATTTTAAAATTTGCTCATATTTAAATTATTTATATTTCAAGTCGAGCTCAAATTAAATTTTTAGTCGAACGAGTACGAATCGAGTCTGAATTGTTTGCTTACTTTACCACCTTAGTCCCACATTATGAGAAACTCATGTCAAAGTATTATTTTTTTCGGATGAAGATGTCAATTTGCTAATATAAAATGTTATAATGTCTTTAAATATGAATAATTGATATTTTTATAAATTTTCACTCACATAAATGTGAAACCTATTAATTATTCATATGATTTATTTATTTTTGTGAAATTATCACTTTTATTTATGAAAATATCAATTCTCCAAATATAACAACACAATTATACTATTATGTCCCTAATACTACATATTACATAACACACTCATTATATTTAAGAATACATATGAATATATATATATATATATATATATATATATGATTTATGGATTTGGTAAACAATTTCATTTTGAAATACCATTTAGTAATTTAATTCTGATTTAAATGCATTCACATTTACACTATTAAGAAAAATATATTATTTTTTGCTCTTTTCTTATGTATTTTAATAATAAAAAAAAAAAATGTAGTCTACAACTAAAATTCAAAATTTGTATAAAATGATGATGTTTTCCGTCATCAGCATATTGTAGTTATATAAAAAAAATTAAACTACTTTCACCTAATTCATAAAAATCAAATATTTTAATATGACAACAATTTAGGTTATTTTGGTAATTTTAATATTTTGTTTTCACAAAGAATCTCATTTTAAAATTTCAAAATCTACTTGGAAAAATTTAAATTTTAAATTTAATATGAATTATTTTTTATTATAGTTAATACTATTTAAATAATAAATTTTGATTGCTCATTAAAAATGCCGAATTGACGGGAGACTTTATTCTATTTAATATTTGAATCTAATTATGATCAACATAATATAAATTATAATCTAATTATAGTCTAATACCAGCACATGTGAGAGACACGTGAGATATTGAAGCTGAAACTTTCGAGTTATACTCTTCATACCCAAATCTTCAGGCACCGCATTTCTCTGTCTTTGAGCTGGTTTGAGATTCCTTTCTCTCTCCTATCATAGTTTTTTTCTGTTTACATTTTATTTACCCTTTGTATGTTTCCCACACAAAATGGTGAAAGGTTATAAATTTATGAAACAAAATCAAATTTTGTTGTTAATTTATGCTTTTGTATTGGTTGCTTCAATGTGAAAATGGGCATATTGGTGAAATGTTGAAAACAAATTTAGAATTTTGGAATTATTGGTAATTTTTTCATTTGTATTGTTTTTTTTCCTATTTAAATTTGTGAGGATCTAAATGTTTTTTTTCCTGCTTAATTTGGTTCTAGTTGCTGGTATCTATGGATTTGATTTGTATGTTTGACCCTGTTTGGTTCTTGTGGTTTATAGCTGTGGATAGTACTGTAATGGTTTTAGCTTTAAATTTGGGGGTTTAGTTTTGCAGCTCGAGTGTTTAATTTGATTGCTATGCTTAGTGTATTGGAGACTTGTAGTATCATTGCTATTGGGCTTTTTAATATGTAGTGATTGGTGTTTTGCTGTTAATTCATTGTTTTTTTCAATCCAGCCCTCTATTTTATACGGGTGACTAAATTGCGAGAACTCTGTACTCTAGAATCTAGAGTAAAGTGAACACTTAAAGAGGTGAGTGGAAAAAAGTAAAATATTGGGCCACATTCTATGCAGCTTGGCTATCGGTGCAAAGAACATCAGTGGTCAGAATTTTCTTGGTGATTTGATTCGGTTTCAATTTTTTCCTAGGGAACACATTATGATGGAATAAATATTACACAGAAAAAAGCTCATATAGGGTGGAATAAAGGGAGGACATTATGAGTTTGTTTGCTGTTCAAGTGTATTCTTCTACCTTCTTCACTACTACCTCTATGTCCAAGTCTACAATTCCTAATAGTCTATATTATAGTGAGAATATCGGAGCTCTTTCACTTCAATTGATGGGTAGCACTGCCACTAGAAAACAGCTTGGGACGGGAACTAGGATTAAAATAACGATGAGAGACAGGAGCAAGAATCGAAAGCCCCTGCAGAAGGGGAGAAACCTCAGCATCGAAGCCATTCAAACGGTTCAAGCTCTGAAACGAGCCAAAGGTGAGGAGGATTCTGTCCGTCAAGTTTTCGCTTCCAATTTCAGTCGGTTACTAAGGCTTGATATGCTAGCTGTTCTCCGGGAACTCCTCCGTCAGAACCAATGCCTTTTGGCCATTAAGGTTCGCTCTCACAACTAGACTACTTCTCACCATTCTTCAATTATGTCCACTAGTTTCCTCTTCAGCTATTATAGTCATTGTGCCTGATCTTCTCCATTGGTTTATTCATCTCTCTAATGTCATTTGTACAATTCTATAGCACCAACTATCCTACTTATGTTCTCAGTTCAAATGATGATTGTACTTTTGTCTTGTTTTATTTCATTTTTATTTGCTTTAAATCTTATATTCTATAATGTGTTCATACGCCCTTATTAGTTTTGCAATATGTTACTTCTAAAGAAAAAATTTATGTTTGCTGTGTGGATCAGTATATTTGTTCAAATACCAATAGCCTTGTTGGCACTGCAATCGGTACATACTCAAAGCATCCATTGTGGACTACGCTCAGTCTCAACTCAAAGTCTCTTGGATGATTTTCTTGCCTACTTAATACTTGATTTTACTGGTACTTCAATGAAATTTGAAAATTGTATTCCTTGGTGACCGTATGTACATGGTCGTCATTCCCTTTTCATGGCTTGCTATATATATACGTTTACTTATTTAAAAGAAAATGTTTATTCCAAGTTTCACAGTTTTGTTTCGATTGTCATGACTTGTTTTTTTAAAATGTTCTAAAGCACATGAAAGATCACACAATCAAAGGGGAAAACTCGAAGATATTTCCTGTATAAAACTTGTCCAATCCGTAACATGCTTAGCTTTTATCAAATGCTTGATTTCTTGTGTAATTCCTGTTCAATCCATTTGCCCCATTTGAAAATTTTCTGGTTGCTCCTGTCTTGACTAATTTCAGTAGACTTGTTCTTTATGTTAGTATTTTACAGAACCTGGTCTGCTATAATACACTCTCTAATCAGTATCATTGTGTATTTTTATGCTTTTGAGGATATGCAGAAGGAACATTGGTATAAACCTCGTGTTTTATTGTATGCCGAACTGATCTCAGTTTTGGGAAGTAATAGAATGTTTGATAAGGTAGAACTTATTTTCAGAAAATTGAAAACTGAAAGTAGTTTAGAGCCCGATTCTGAGGGCTTTAACGCAGTATTGAAAAGTTTGATGGGCTTTAACATTGTTGGACTCTCTATGGAGTGCTTTTACTTGATGAAAGCAAAAGGATGTGAGCCAGATAGGACAACTTTTAAAATTCTGATAAATGGTTTAGAATCAAATGGAGAAACAAGTCTTTCGGCTAGTGTAAGACAAGAAGCTGAGAAATACTATGGCAAGTCTTTAGAGTTTCTAGAGGTGCAGGAAGATATGGCAATGAGCTAAGTAGTGAATCTTGTCGAGGAATGATTTGATCGTGTCATCATTGAAGTCTGAGACTTTGTCCATTTTGCTTTTTGAACGCCTGCGGACAGAATCCGTAGCTTGTTAGCTATACCCATGTATGGCCGATGAATCTTGGACCAAATGATGGCGTGCCCCATGTAAATATGACTGTCCATCTTGCTATTTTTAGCAGAGAATTTTGTTGGGTTTCAAGAAATGATGCAGAAGTGTGGAGTTGGTGATTAGCAAATTGTTTTATGATCATAACCCAGGCAAGCACATATGACATACCTGGTATGTTCTGCTTTCTATTTGCATAACAAATACTCCCTTTTGTATTTGGTGCAAAAGATGTTACTCTATGATATTTACCATTCAGTCTAGTAATGGTAGCAAGATTGTGAAATTATGATGACAAATTTGACGAGGGTGAGTCAATTTATACTATTTTTAATTTAAAAAAGTTGTACAAAAAAATTGACAAATGAGACTATTATAAAAAAGTCTTTGTAGGACAGAGAGTATTATTATATGGGTTCAGACATTTAAAATTTTTTGATAAATGGGACTCTTTTGTCAGGTTTGCGTGATGTGTGAATGTAACATAAAGAAACACAAGAATTTTTTGTGTAACAATGAGTTGTGTGTGATGCCTGGCTGTCGGTTTCTCACTTGTGAAAGAAAACAGTTATGCTATGTTGGAATGCATGAATGCATGAATGTGGGAAAATAATGACTAATTCCTATAGAATGGGAAAAAAAATTATGTTTTGTTGTTCTATTGGAATGGAATGAATTGTACTCATTTTTATCAAATTTGGGAATTTTATTCCTTCAGCGAGGGTATGAAATGACTCATTCCAGTCAAGAATGGAATGAATCATTCCACTCTCCATTATATTCCCTTCTCTATTCCATTTTTTTACCAATTTTATTCCTTCAATCCAAACATAATATTAAGGGTGTGCATTAGTGTTGTGTTTGTGAGTTTGGAGGAATGTGATGTGAAGGGAAAATATAAGAGTGGAAATAATGAGAATGGATTATAATTTTCCATTGTTATGTTTGTGAGTTTTAAAAAGAGGGGAAAAAGATGAAATTGTAATTATATTTTTCGTTGTTTGTGAATTTAGAAGTAGGGTAGGGGAAGGATTTTTATTTTTAAACTACAATATTAATATATATTACCCTTAAATATAAATATAATAAATGATATAATTTAACAATGTCAAAAGAAATAACTAATAAGACTCTTTTTTATATAATTAAATTTCCATATTTTCATAGAACAGAGTTAAATAACAATAAAATTTGAATGAATTCAATTTAATTGCATACATTAATCACACTGATAAACACTAGGGAAAAATATATTAGTTAGGGATAAAATTGTTAAATTATTTATTTTGAAGGGTTATTTTACGTAATATAAAATATTTAATTTTTTTATCCCTCCAAATCTTTCCATTTTTAGGGAGAAAGTTTTGATCCAAAAATAAAATTTATTTTGCCTCCAAATCCATTCACTTCCCCCTCTAAAAAAACTCACAAACATAAAATTTGGAGGAATTTTAATTTTTTTTCCTTCCTTACATGACATAAATTTATGTCAATATTAAATTCTGACGTGTGTATATATAAGATAGACGGAAATAAATAAAGTGTTTTGTACATTATTTTTTATTTTATTTTAGTCGTTATTTAAATTTGTCATATAATTAGTTGACATATAAATAAGTTTTCCTAAAATTTTGTAGAAAATAAAGTTTATAGAAAATTTTCTATGTCAAAAGAAACTGTAATCCAAGAGGGAGAAAAAGGGGTAAAGCACTTTTCACTTTTCTTTTCTCAAATAATTGATATTAATATATTGGTTGAGTACATATATTATAAAATAATATTTGTCGTATTAAACACATTATTTGAGAATAAAAAAAAATATTTAAAACTCCAGACATTATCTAAAAAAACAGCAATTCGTTAAATACATTACATAGAATACTTTGAATATTGTTTTTTCAACATTAAGAATTTATAAATTTAAAATCTATTATAGAAAAAATGGTAGCTAGAAAAAATAATATATATATATATGTATATACGTCTTAGAGAAACCTTAATGGGGCCTAAAAATAGTCCAAGATAATATTCTCATTTGCTGAAAGTAGCATGCTATCTTTTTCAGAAGAAAGTCATTGGCATAAATATTATGGAATAAAATTAATATTACTGAAACTAATTCAGCTTCACAGCCTGGGTATTGTTTCCTTTGTTACATTTTTTTGACTTTTGGCAATTTAAATTTTCAACTATGATATCTTTCAAGGGAACAATTTTGCAGCCAGCAGGAATATTGTTTCCGGTGTTCCGAATGAAGACTGAGTTGCACTCTTTGTTTCTGCTGCTGCTGCTGACATCGTTCTTGTTGGCATTATAAAAGTTGTGTGTTGCTTGCTCCAATGTCCCTTCTCTGTAAACAAAGATAGTATTATCATCTTCCTCCATTCGCCGCCATAGGTTGCTTCGGTCATGAACTCGATGGAGGGGCATTCCCCTGGAAAAAAAAAAGTGAGCCCATAAAAATTTTGAGCATGGATATATTGATAAAGTTTGTTCTACCTACTTGGCAGAAAATTAACCTAAAATGGTACAAATAAAGCTAAAAGATATTGAATGATGTATGGAAGTGTATAGATGACCTATCTAAAGTCTTGGGTAACAAAATGTTGATGAAAATGACAAAAATGAACTTATTATTATAAGTAAGCACACATGGAAAAAGAGCATGTATCCAATAACTCGAAAACATAAGTGGTTCATGTGTTGTGCTGTACTGCAGAGATTTCCTGCAAAACTATTGCAAGATAAGCTAGTTCAAGTTTCCATTAACAGAAATGCAGCTGAGGTAGACACGAAACTTCCAAACACCACCAAACAAGAGTGCACTCAAGTCTCCAGTTCAATTGAAATGTTCCCTTTATTTTTATTTGTTTATTTTTGGCAGGACCTGAATCCATGACAGAGCATTCAAGAAGTGATCGGTTGACCATATCTCCAAGCACGGCCTTCTTTTTCCATCTCAACCTATAGAACATAAGCGATGATCTGAACTCCACATTGAAACCAGTCCACTCATTGGTTGCCTTGCCAACAGTCAGCATTAAAGCAATTGTAGCCAAGAAATGTTACCAAGGGACGTGAACGTCCTAGGCCAATGCTACACAAATTAAATTGGTTCCTTCCATAAAAAGGTGATCAACTAACTTCATCTAATGGGGCGTCCACACGAAACATAACTTTTACAAGTCGCTTCCTGTTTCTCATAATTACATCTACAATGCCATTTTCTGGGAATTGATGGGCTGATAATAGAGAGAACTGGATAATAATCACAAAATGGGATTTGTATGATTCTCTGCAACGCATAATCATGCAATATAATATAGCAAGCAATTACATAATGAATATAGCTTTAGGCATCTCGTTCTAGATGCCTATGGAAGCTTGTTTACCTTCTTATATATTACATGTCCTCTTGATATGATTATCAAATACTTGTGAAGTTATAAGCCAAGTAAATTTGTGTTAGGCAATAGCCATGCAAGCTCTGTTTCAGTTTTCTGTATTTTTTAATTTTCGGTACGTTTTATTCATATCTGGAATTCATGGACCGTATTTGCAGGAAATGTGTTTTCTCTTTCTTCTTTCTTAAAAAATATGTTTTGTTTTTGTCCCTAGTCTGAAACACAGAATTCAGCATAACTTTTTTGCAAAATAATAATGAGCAGTTCTTCTAGAAGTTAAAGTGCAACTTTGTATACCATCAGGCAATGTTTGGTCAGTGTTGACAAGAATGTCCTAAATTTTGTGGCAAGTAGTCAATAGATATCAATATAAACAAAATCATTGCCACAAGTGCTGGGAATAAATTAGCCACTAAAATGCTGTACTTATATTTGGTAAACAACCTATAAATCTTTAATAAGGAGAAAATATTAATGTCAAATGCTACATATACCTTTTACAGAAAATCTCATAGCCATTTCTATTAGTCTTGCTGCTTACTGCTAAAAAAAATTTAATTGTTGCTTCAAAGTCTCCATCTTTATTCCTCGTAATGGTATGTACTTCCTATAATTAGAAACAAAAATTAAAAAAAAATATCCCCCTCACCATGGTGATATATGACCAAGAGGTTAAATCATACCCCCTTAAAGACAGTAAGGAAAATATATATGTCCATCCTTAACACTGGAAAGCATTCTAGTCCTTCTGTAGTATATCACACAAGAACTTTTACTATGCTGCACTGCAGCATGATTCTCACCGTCAAAAGTTGGAGTTCTGCGGTCCATCATTCTAAAGTCTATATCACAGTCAGAATTTTATTTTTTTCGATTTTTTATCTCCACGTATGGTATTATGGTTAAAGCATGTTTAGTTTGTACTAAATTTTTTGTACAAAACGTATGTTCTCATCAAGATAATTATACGTTACATAGAAATTATAAAGGAAACCTAGAATTGGCTTTACACAGCAGAAATTATTGAAAAAAGATTCCATGATATCATGAAAAAAATGCACTAAAAAGGGGAAACCGTCAAACTGCCATTAGTAATGATAAACAGCTGTTACTTATCGAAGAAAAACTTGTCACTAAAAAAGAAAGGAATTCTCTCAATATATAATCCAAATGCAGCTGTAACGGATAAAATAATTAGAACTGTGGTAATATTGAAAAACAGTCATTACTTATGGGAAGAAACATACACAATAATCATGAAAGAAGGTAGCAGTTACATGACAGATAAGAATTCATGTCCATTTTAATGAAATAGCAAAACTAATCTTGAACAAATTTAGTCTAGGTACCCAAAATAGTTAAGCTATCAAATAGTTTGTTGCATATCAAATACTTCACAGTGTGAATCAGGTGTGCACATATGATTTTCACGCACTTTAAGAAAGTAACGACAAAAGGGTAAGTGTTATCTATATTTCTAAATTACCCTATATTGAACCCCCACCACATATTTCTCCCTTATTCTTTAAAATAAAGGTAAAATGTAGAATAATATAAAATAAAATTAAGAAAATGACAAGGTTTTGGGGCATCTAGAAATCATCTGAATTGAATAGTTAACTTAAACTCCAGTTGATCAAGTTCAGGTTTCTTGGCCTCAAAGTAATTGGAAAGTACTTAAACTCCAGTTGATCGAGTTCAGCTTTCTTGGCCTCAAAAGTAATTGGATTTTATATATATTTATATAAATTAAAATACTCCAATTTCCAACTGCTACTTTTAAATGGAGTATCTCATATCTACCAGAATCCAGACTCCATAATCCTCTTAACATGCTTTAATTAAATTCAAAATTAAGTTAATAATTATCACCAATTCCCATATGCATATAACAACATGAAAACCATCTTCCAAGAAATATATACATGTATGCGTGTTTGTAAATTATAAATGAAACTGAAAAGGCATTGGTATTCTAAAACAACTATAGGAGCTATTAGCACTAAAAACAAAATTATTTTATTCATAAAAAAATACAATTACAGAAAAATAATAAAAATTCAAAAAAGGGTATTGGGGAAATTAAATTCGGAAGGGAGAAAAAGGGTATGTACCTGATATGGAAGAGATTGGAGAGGTCATCGTTCATACCGAGGTAGAAGTTGACGGCATCCCAAAAAGCCCTGTAGGTGTAAATGTGTAGCCCGTCGATTCTCGGGTACGGCAGCCGTGGCCGCGGCGGCGGTGGCTCAGTCGCAGACTGACAGCAGCCGGCGGCGGAATAGAAATACTCTTTCCATGCGGTGGCGGAGTCTCCGCCGCCACCGTCAGTAACGGCCGGTAATAAAGGGACAGCGACAAAACCGAGGGTGGTCATAATGGGTTCGAGTTCGTCATGATTGATAATGGGTTTGAAGGTTCGGGTGTACCATATTGCCAGCTTTTTCATTCGCTCTTTCAGCCCATCTGCCATTAACTTTCTCTCTATATCATATATATATATATATATATATATATATATATATATATATATATGAATTGGGTCTCTGGTTTTGAAGAATTTAGAGAGAAAAAGGAATTGGGAAAGAAATAAATGATTAAATAGGAATCATAACGGAAAACAGAGGAAGGAGAAGAAAAGAGTTTTGATTTAGCTGGAGAAGTAGTAATTTTTTGGAGGGGAGTGTTTGAAATTGGAAAGGTTTCTACTCCATTCACCGCCTTGTTTATTTTTATTTTTTATTTTTTATTTTTTATTTTTTATTTTTTTTACAATGATAGTAACAAATGCTCTCAATATATACTATGTACATTGTTAAACTATTAGTATAATTTTTTATGCAAAAATTAAAAAGAAAATTATTTATAAATCAACTGATTTAATGTCAAATATGAATTTACGATAATGCAGAACTCTGAGTGATAAAATAAAATAATAACTTTGTTAATTTTTTTATATTCTCTTATTTCATGTGTACCTACATTGCTATTTATTAGTATTTCATCTTAAAATTAGCGATATATTTTGACTTTCTAAAATTAATTCGCAAAATTTTAAAACTCAAAATTGATATAATTTTATTCAAATTTTAAAATAACAAGATGATAATTAGTAGTGTTTTATAGCTAGTTTATAATTATTATATTTGTATTTATTAAAATTAAATAACTTTATATTAATTTTAAATTTTAAAATTTTATGAAATGACTCAAAAAATCAAAATATATTTTATTTTTAAAAGAAAAGAGTATCACATAAATTTATCGACATATATATGTTAACAATCAGTTAAAAACCTAAATCTTTTATGCAAATTAAGCTAATAAAAAGTTGTGGTTTATTACCAAATAACAATAAATACATAAAATGTGACGCCCCCAAAATAGGTATACATCATCTACATTCGAAGTGCCAAATACATGATATATGTAATACAAATACAATCTTTAATATACAACAAGAGAGTTGTGAGTTTTAATATAAATATCGCCTTCTGCATAATATTCAATCTCGTAATAAGTCCTCATTATATTTATTGTCACACTATTTAATGTAGAATAGTGAGGACTACTAGCTAATACTATCATCCAGGACCCATCACCCGCTCCCCGACTCGTCCATTTACGTTCTCATTTCCAAGAGAACGTTGAAAGAAATGGTGAGCTCAACTAACCCAGTAAAAATATTATGACTACGATAATGCATAATAAATTATCATTAGCCTTCAACAGTGTTAAACTGATAAAATATAACAAACATCAAATTTAACTACAGCGGAACAAGCAATCCATTAGAAGAGTCAAGTAGAGAATAAAATCTACTATCTTCTATGATTTAAAAGGTTTTTCATGACTTTTATCACGAGACTCGGCTTAATAAATAATCCACATCATCGAATCACCCCGCATCTACTACGCCAAGGATATTCTTTAGTATCACGACCACAATTATCCATGCACTACGGGACAAGAATATTTGTGTATTCATTAATGGTCATGATCATGCCAACAATCGTCCATCAATGCACTACAGCCAATGAGGACTTTTATCACATCATTTGTAACATTACGATCATGATTACAACGAATAATCCATGGTCATAATCATACCAAGTCCATCTATACACTTTACTGTGCCACAGATGACTTTCAAAAAAATATAAACATGAAGATGATGACAATGATATAAGAATTCAATAAAACAAGTTCAAGAATTAATTTATCCAAGAACTAATAATGTCCAAATTGTCAATATGATACTGCTTTGTAAAGTAAAATTCAAGAATGCTCGTAAGAATATTTCCATGAAAAGAATCTTTGGATGAAGCGCAAATATCAAGGATATTCCACTAATTTCATGGAGTATAGAAGTCAAAACTTTAACCAACCGAGTATAATAAAGAATGGAATAACAAAAGAAATTACCATGCATGCGATACTTGATGATAAAAGTTATTCCAAGAATACTAAATAACGGAATCAAAGTCAGTCAAATTCGCACCAAGCAGGATGTTTCAACAGAATAATAAAGAATGGAATAACAACAAAAATCACCATGCATGCAGATTGCCGCATTGACATGTTATTCAACGAGTAATACTAATAAGGGCGGAATCAGTCCCGGCAGAAAACGCATGCATGTGATATTCCAACGTAATAATAATAAAAGCGGAACCTGAGTTCAAGCAGAAACGCACGCATGCATGGATATTCCAAATGAATAATAAAGATTTAAATAATAGAAAAATGTCACCAAGTATAGGGTAGATTGCGCGATAAAAGTTATTCCAACAAAATAATAAAAGAATGGAATAACATAAGTTCTCTTCATGAATACAAAAGAATAACACCCTTACGAAAAGTACAACAAATAATATTCCCTACCTTAAGAAGAAGAAAGTATTTGGATATATAAGTAGTGAAGTAGCGAGAATACTTTCTTCTTTCTTTCTATAGTTTATTTCTCTAGAGTTTAGGTGAATTCGTAAGAAAATAATGAAGGAATGAGCTTCTATTTATAGAAAAATGGACTTCATAGTAACTAACTCATGAACGGTTCAGATTGATTTACTTTAATCTGACGATCCATATTTAAAGCAAAATCTTTTAAATAAAATATAATATATTCTATTTATAATCTAATAAAACGAATAACTTTATAAAAGATTTTACTATGCAAACATTATGTGTGACGCCCCCAAAATAGGTATACAACACCCATTCTGAGTCGCCAAATACATGGTACAGAAAGCAAACTACAACTTCAATAATACAATTGTCGCGCAAAATACGACAACACATGCTATGAGTTTAAATACAAATATTGTCTTCTAGACAATATCTACACTCAAATAAGTCCTCGTTACAATTATTCAAATACTATTTTACAGAAATAGTGAGGACTGCTAAAACATCTTTCTAGAACCATCACTCCGCACTCGACTAGTTCCTCGCTATGTTCTCACCTCCCGAGAAAAATGGAACAAAAAGGAAAAAGGTGAGCTCAACTAGCCCAAAGAAGAATATTATGACTAAGATAATATACAACAAATTATCGTTAGTCTTCAATGAGAGAAAAATCGATAAAATATAATAGCCAACAAGTTTTAGATCAACAACTGCAATGAAATAAAGAATCCATTAGAAGAGTCAAGTAGAGAATGAGTTCTACTATCTTCTAAGATTTAAAAGTCCATCATCAATATTTTATCCCTGTAACAACAATCAATATACATCTTTAATCAAATATTCATCTTTACACTACAGGCCAAAGATATTCATTTGTATCACCAGTTGGTCATGTTCATCTCAACACCTATTCATCTTTGCACTACGAGCCAAAGATATTCATCATTTAATCATTTATCTTTGCACTACAGGCCGAAGATATTTAGTAATATCATCATTTAGGACTGAGGAAGATGAAAAATATTTTAAAGAAAACGAATCTAGTGAAACGGAAGGACAAATAGTAGGAATTCGTATAACAGTTTATCCAAGATCAATAATACTTCATAAATACCAATTTTGAAGCAGAATTCAAAAATAAAGATCAAAACATGGATACAATCAAAGATAGTATCCATAATAGACATCTTGGACAAAAAGAAGAAAATTTTATTTTTTAGGTAAATAGGTCAGATTCGTGAATAAAAGGTCGTATAGTGAATAGTAACCCCGACACAAAAAGTTCCAAATTTGATAAAATTCAGATCAATACTTCCAAGATAATGATATTGAAGAAATAATATCATATATGAAGAAAATAACATCCCCTTACCTCAAAATATCAAGTCTTTTGATCGTAATATATCAGATAAAGGTCAAGGAAACTTGCACTGATGAATAAAAACTCACAAAGTATCTAAATACTCACAAAATACACTCAATAATCTAGAGAGAGAAAGAGAGAAAACTTGTTTCTGGTGTGATTTTTAATTCTAACTTAGCTCTCTATTTATAGGAAAATGTTAGCAGACTTGACCTGCAACCTGATGGCTTTACCTGCTACTATTCTCACCCACCACATTTGAAATAAATTCAGCACATTTCTTCACCAACCACAAGTGGGGCCCACTCAATTCTAGAATTTTCCACCAAAATCATTTATAAACCTAATTTCTGAATCAGTCACCTCTTAAAATTCATAACAAATCATACGTTCATTTTTTAACGGTTCAAAATTGGTGGACATATATCAACTTATATATGTATAACATATCCAAAAATTACAACGATCCAGCGGTCGGATTAAAATTATAACTCACACAATATATCTCAAAATATTGGTTTAATTTTTAATACCTTCATTAAAACAAAATAATCGATAAAACACCTCAACATTAACTCCTTCATTTTTAACCATAATAAATATATCAACATTTATATCCACATAAAATAAATATTTTCTTATCATATGAATCAATAATTAATTATTTACAAATAATATTACAAATCAAATTTATGACAAACAAATAAATTTCTCTCACGAAGAGGGCTTTTCGATAAGAATTTTTCTCCTTATTAGTAGCATTGATTAAGTGACCGAACCTCTCCTTGACAGAACTTTCTAGACAATGTTAATAATCTTTATCTAATAATATTATTCAAATAATATAAATTATTGATCCGATAATGAAATATATTAAAGTTGATAATTATTAAAACAACAATAATATAAAATATTAACGCAGCAATTATTGAATCAATAAAATAAAATATTGAATAGTAACTATTGTAACAATTATTGAGTAGTGCCTTCTTACGTAAGGATCAATTGTAAGACCCCGAATTTTATGAAATAAAAGTATTCAATTTTTCTATTTAGTAAATAGTTAAATTGATAAAATTTTAAAGTTAAAAGTGATATGTATAAAATTTTCAAATTTCACAAGTGGTTATAAAATATTCATTTTTGTCGGGGAATATTCGTTTGGTCGTGGAATATTCTTTTTGTCGGAAATATCCGCATGCGACACGTAGCAGATCATTCATGGGCCCCATAATGTAATAATTATTTGATAAGGAAAACGACAAGTATGTATTTTTATAAATAATCTAGCAGTAATTGTTACCAATTAACAATCGTTAGATTATTCAGTGGTTAAAATACGAGAATACACGTTGTTACACGAAGAAAGATTACGCAGATGCAGCATAGAGATTTTGAATTATTGATTCTTACATGAAAAGGCACTCACTCAATAATTGTTACATGAATTATTGTTCAATATTTTATTTTATTGATTCAATAATTGTCTGCGTTAATATTTTATATTATTGTTGTTCAATAATTGTCATCTGATAGTATTTCTCATTATCAAATCAATAATTCATATTATTTGAATAATATTATTAGATAGCATTATTGACAATGTCTAGAAAGTTCATCAAGGAGAGGTTTGGTCATCTAATTGCGCCAAGAAGGAGAAATCCTTATTGGAAGCCCCCTCTTTCCAGGAATCTTTGGTTGTCATTATTGCGATTCGTAATATTATTTGTGAATAATTAGTTATTGATTTATGTGATAAGAAAATATTTATTTGATGTGGATATAGATGATGGATTTATTTATGTGAAATTACTTGTTGAAGTGTTTTATCAATATTTTTGTCGGATTGGAGGTATTAAAACTCAAACCTGTTCTTAAAGCTTTCTTTGTGTGAGTTATAATTTTAATCCCACCGTTGGATCGTTGTGATTTTTGGATATGTTATACATATATAAGTAGAGTATATGTCCACAAATTTTGAACCGTTAAAATCGAACGTATAATTTGTTATGAATTTTAAAATGTGTTGAAACGGTGTTTAAAATCATCTTTTTGTGGATTTCGGATAATTTTTGTTTGGAATTTGGAAAAATTTTCTTCTGCAAAATTGTAGAGAATTGAAATTCCTATGGAGGGTCGAGAGATTCGAATTTTCTGATAAAAGGGATATTTATTGTGAATTATTGAAGTTCCGGAGTTCCGAAATAATTAATTTTTGAAAGTTTTAATTATTTTATTTAAGAAAAACGTTTTTGTGGTTGTTGGCACATGGGTGGCTGATGTTTTTTGTTCAAAGATGGCTGATGGCTTTCAAAATTGGTTGGTGAAGGTTGGTGTAGAATAAGAAAAATAAATAATATATTTTATTATTTTAGTCTCCTTTGGCGTTCTAGCATTTTCATATAAATAGAGGGCTAAGTTAGAATTGAAAAACACACCAGAAACTGAAGTTTTCTCTCTATTTGTTTCTCTATATTATCAAGTATATTCTTATATCTTGAGTGTTGCTATCTGATTTGCAAGTTCGTTCGGTGTTATTCCAAATGTAAATACCGCTTCTTTCGAGGTAAGGGATTTTAAGGGTTGTGATGTTTTTCATGTTTCGTAACTTTTCAGACCTTCAAAAATTCTGAAAAAATTTGAAATGATAATTTGATGAGTTTTGTTGATTGTATACAAAAATAGCGATTTGTGGATGTATAGATTAAGAGTTATGAATTTTACGGGAAAAGACTATTTTAAAAGTAACTGCTTATAACTCCTTGTGGTTAACTCCAAAATTGATGAAATTTTTATTGGGAGTACATATATATAACATGGGTATATTCTATAAATTTCAGAATTTTTGGATAAAATTACAATTTATGATAAATTTTTTAATATTCGACGGTTTTGGCCATATGAAAAATAGTAAATGAATTTTAAAAATTCTGAGAAAAATATATGTTCAATATGAGACTATATTCTGCTAAATCTCAGAAAAGAAATATTTTTGGAACTGATTTGGTATTTTTCATAAAAATGGACTAGTTATGAGTAAATGAATTAAATATGTCGTGTGAAGTAAGAAAATTGGAAAATAAGATTTTATGGCTTGAGAATCCTATATGAGGTATATGCAGATTTTTGATGAGGATTTTGGTTATTGGTGATGAAATCTTATGAGTTTGGCATTTTAGAATGATTAAATGCATTATTTAGTAAAGTGTAAACAATTAAAATAAATTGTTTATAAGCTTAAAAAAAAATATTATTCTTTCAATATCATTATACCGAAATATTGGTATGGATTTTATTGTGAAATTTCTACCTTTTTGAGTCGGGTTTCTTATTCATGAGATACTATATTCACGAGTTCTTATTCATGAAGTTCTTATTCACGAAATTCTTATTCATGAGTTACTTATTTATGACAAAATTGTTTTCTTTTTCTAACCAAATTATAGTTATTTTATGAATATTACTCTGGAGATTAAAACTATATATTGATTTTATTATCATATATAACATTTTTATAACCCTGATGTTGAAATTCTCTTTCACTGGAGTGTAAAGATGGATAGATTATTGGTATGATCATGACTAGGGTTCTCTTTGGCCAGTAGTGAAAAGTTGAATTGTGACTGGTATGATCATGACCATTGAATTTATAATTGAATATCTTTAGCTTAAGTGCAAAGGTGAATTAATCAACATGGTTATAATTATTGTTTATATAAATTCTGAAATGATTATATATTTTTTTGAGATATTAATATATTTGGCCTGTAATGCAAAGATGACTTGTTGTTGAATATCTTTGGCATGTAGTGCAAAGATGAACTGTTGATGAATATCTTTGACCTGTAGTGCAAAGATGAACTGTTGATGAATATCTTTGGCCCGTAGTGCAAAGATGAATTCATTAGTTTGATTATGAACATGAACTGTGATTTGGTATAGCCATGATCTTTGATGTTTCAGGTAAAGACAGATGATGAAAATTATCTTCGTCCTGGATGAGAAGAGGAATTTAGAATCACAATTATGATTATGAGTTATTCATATGATTGTGGAAAGGAACTGTTGATTTATATTACAGGGATAAAACATTGTTGGTGGACTTTTAATATGGAGAAGATAATAGACTTTATGGTCTATTTGACTCTTCTAATGGATCGCTTTCGTTCACCGCAACTATGGTTGAAAAGTTTTATCATCTACCATATGTTCTAAATCTCGATTTATTCTTGATGAAGGCTATTGATAATTTAATTATCTTTTAGTCATGATATTTTTATCGAGCTAGTTTGTGTTTCACCCTTTTGCTTCACAATTCCTTTCGTGTAATAAAAGTGTAAATGGGTCGAGTGGGGGATAACAGGGGAATAGAGCGATTGGTCTATAGTTTGTTGAGGTAAGTGCGCGAACCCAACGTTGGAAGGTGTTTTACCACTATCATACAAGATGTCTAAAGACATACAACCTCGTGTCATCATAAAGGCAGGGTTGTGTACATCCACTTATTGAGTATATTTACTGAGCACTACCTATATAATCTTGGTGTTTATTTGAAGTATAATTCTCATTTAGGGACAAAGTGGAGATAATGATATGTCGAGAAGACTCACCATTGGGAAGAATATGATAGTAATCTTCTCATTTTTCTTTAGGGGTCTATTGGGTCAACCAAGGATAATTTCGTGGCCATATGATATCTATCATAACCTAGGACGCATGGTCTCCCATGTACGAAGGTTTCTTGAGCACTTCCCAAAGATTTTAGTTTCTAAAACAGGTTTTGACTATACCTTTATGTAAGGTGTCATCTTTGTGAGGTCTTGTCACTGGTTGGGACATGTGTCACATCTCGGTATATATTTGTATCCAAACTCACAGCATATGTGTTGTTGTATTTTGTACGACAATTGTTGTAATAAAGTTATAGTTATTTTCTGTACCATGTATTTGGCGACTCAGAATGGGTTGGATGGAATGGACCTATTTTGGGGGCGTCACATCAATAATTCATCAATACTGTGCATCCACGCGTATTACTTTATTTTAAACACCGGGTATTCCAACAGTGTTAACGGTAACAACTACGCCGTTATTTATAAAAACTCAAACTTGTCGTTTTCTTCATCCCACAGTTTATTCATTATGGGGCCCATAAATGATCAAGGCTTGGTTATATTTAATATTCTAAACAACAAGAATATTCCACGACCAAACGAATATTCCCCGACAACAATGATTATTTTATAACCACTTGCATATTTTACAAAATTTGCACATTTCACCCATAACCAGAGAATTATATCAAATTAATACCTTATTATTCACAAATATAATTAGAGGAAATTCGATTTTATTTATAATAAGTTGGGATCTTACACTATGCAAACACTATGCATAATAAAATATAATATATTCTAATTATTGTCTAATAAAATGGATAACTTTATAAAAGTATTCTGTTTTATATAAAAAGATTTTACTATGCAAAATACTATGCAGACACTATGCAACACTATGCATAATAGAATATAATATATTCTATTTATAGAATAACTTTATAAAAGTATTCTATTTTATATAAAAAGATTTTCTGTATTATTACATTAATAATACTAACAAAACTGAGTGACTTATCACGTAAGCATCAATAATTAATATCGTGTGCTACTATGCAACCACGCCAGACATCGCATTTCTTTTAACACCGGGTATTTCAACAGCTTAACTGGTAAAACTTCCGCCGTTATTTTCATAAAGTATTTTTTGTCGTTTTATCAATCGACAATAATTCCGTTGTGGGGTTCACCAATGATTGTGTCAGTTATATTTAATATTTCGTTAAAAGCGAATATTTCTCGACCAATCAAATATTATATAACAACTTGCGTGATTTTTGCAAAATTTATAAATATTACCCACAACTATAACATTATATCAATTTCACTCCATAATATTCAAAAATAATATTTATAGAAAATTCATCTTTATTCAAAAAGTTGGGGTCCGTCCTTATTAGTATTCTGTTGGAATAACCTGTCTATGTGAAGTATCGCATGCATGGTGATTTTTGTTGTTCTTCCATTCTTTATTATTCTGTTGGAACATCCGCTTCGGTGCGAATTAACTTCACCGACCGGTTCCGTTATTTAATATTCTTGGAATAACACATGCATACGCAAGTACCGCATGCATGGTGATTTCTTTTGTTATTCCATTCTTTATTATACTCAGTTGGTTAAAGTTTTGACTTATATACTCTATGAAATTAGTGGAATATCCTTAATATTTGCGCTTCATCCAGTATCTTTTCATGAAAATATTCTTCTGAGCATTCTTGAATTTTACTCTACAAAGAAGTATCATGTTGACAATTTGGACGTTATTAGTTCCTGAATAAATTAATTCTTGAACTTGTTTTATTGAATTATTATGTCATTGTCATCATCCTCATGTTTATATTATGTTGAAAGTCATCTGTGACCTGTAGTGCATAGATGGACTTGGTATGATTATGACCAGGGATTATTCGGTATAATCATGACCGTAATGTTATAAATGATGTGAAAAAAGTCTTCATTAGCCTGTAGTGCATTGATGGACAGTTTTTGATATGATTATGGCTATGGATTCTCTTCGGCCAAGTGTGCAAAGATGAATTAATTTATGGCATGATTAGGACCGTTGATGAAAACACGATTATCTTTGGCCCGTAGTGCATGGATAATTCGTGGTCGTGATACTAAAGAATATCCTTGTCATGTAGTGCAGGGATGATTTGATGATGTAGATTATTTATTAAGCTGAGTCTCAGCAATAAAAGTGATGAAAACCTTTTAAATCATAGAATATAGTAGATTTTATTCTCTACTTGACTCTTCTAATGGATTGCTTGTTCCGCTGTAGTTAAACTTAATGTTTGTTATATTGTATCAGTTTAACACTGTTGAAGGCTAACGATAATTTATTTTGCATTATCTTAGTCATAATATTTATTACTGGGCTAGTTGAGCTCACCCTTTTGCTTTCATTGTTCTCTTCATGAAATGAGAACGTAGTAGGGGGAACATAGTGATGGTCCTAGATGGTGCATTAGTAGTCCTCATTATTTTATGAAATAGTTTGATAATAAATGTAATGAGGACCCCATTGAGTTTGTATATTGTCTAGATGACAATATTTGTATTAAAACTCACAGCATATGTTTAGTCGTATTTTACACGACTTTTGTATATTTAAGGTTGTATTTGTATTATGTACCATGTATTTGGCGACTCAGAATAGGTGATGTATACATGTTTTGGGGGCATCACATTATTCACCAGACATGTGATAATCCGCGTAGACAGGTTATTCCAACAGATTAATAAGGAATAAAATGACAACCGTTATGAGTATTAAGAAAATAACATCATTTACCAATACGAAAGAAATAATACCCCTTACCTTAGTAGGAGATTGAATACTGCAATAGTGTAGTAGCATAATACTCTTCTTCTTTCTCCCTCTATAGTTTCTCTCACTATAACTCGTGATTATAACTTTGCTCTTAAAAAATGGTAGGACATAATGAATGGATGGAGGAGTATTTATAGACTAAGAAAAGGTGACAAATTACAAGGTTAATTATACTTTAACACCTTAATCTTTGCCTCAATTTTTAATTTAGTCATTCAAGTATTATCAATATTGCATAACCTCCCTTAATAGTACTTACATGTGAACCAATAGTTCCTTGCATGTGAACTAATAGTAATTAATTGCTCATTTTATCCGATTAATTACCCATTTGGTTAATTTAACATCTAAAAAACAACTATTATCGAAATAAATATCGATTTCCACTAACATTAATATTCTCAATACAATGGAAATATTTTTATCAATAATTATTCATCATTAATATTATAATTCACATTATTGACAACCAGATCGTTCCCAGAAAAGAGAGGGCTTTCCGATAAAAATTTCTCCTTATTGGCGTGCAATTAAATAACCTAACCCCTTTTCTTGACATAACTTTCTAGACATATATTGTCAATAATGTAATTAATAATATGAATAATTGAATCGTCTTAATTATTGATTTAATAATATAAAATATTGTGCAGATGATACTGTGACAATAATGAAATCAATAATAATAGATATTATGCAGCAACTACTGTGACACTTATTAAATAAAACTGAGTGACTTCTTACGGAAGCATTAATAATCAGAGATACTGTGCAATACCGTGTGCTACTGTCCAATGTGTATTAATGTACTTTTATCACCTTGTAGTTCAACAATTTAACGGTAAAAATTTTGTCGTTATTTTTATAAAAAGTTATTTATGTCGCTTTCTATATCCGACAATTATTCCATTATGTGGTCCACCAATGATTGCGCCGTTGTACAGATATTCTCCAATAAAAAGAATATTCCTCGACCAAATGAATATTTTATGACAACTTGCTTATTTTATAAAAAAAATCGCATATCACCTTTAACTTTAACATTTTATCAATTTAACTATTTAGTGAATAGAATAATAATTATAAAAATAATTAAATATTTTTATTTCATAAAATTCGATCTCTTACGCTAATAATTTCATTGGCTTGTCTCATAGTCAAAACTTGGAAACCACAATCAGAGAGGGCCCACCTGGTGGGATGATGACATAAAAAACATTTTTAATGTGAAAATGTTTATTTAGCATATTTGGAAAAATAATAAGAGAAATAAATTTTGTTTGAATTTGACTAATGTCTATAGATACTAATATTACTTTATGCTATTAATGCCATTCACTTTGTTCCAAATAATAAGAATTTTACTTATTTATTTATTTTTATTTTATATAAAGTCTTATATTTTAAAACAAATTAGGTATAAATAAGAGTTATTTTGATTTTCAAAAATAAAAATTTGAGTTATTATTAAATTTAAAATTATAAATTATTGTTCAACAAACAAGGCCGACCCTGAGTTTTTAAGGGCTTAAAGCGACTAAAAAAAATGGGCCTTTTGCTAATTACTATTAAGATAGACATAAAAAAATAAGAACTTTTCTTGAACAAAAGAGCATAAATACAAATGAATACCAAATATAATAACCGACTATTTCAATATTTTTAAAGTATCATTTAGATATCACATTATCACTAAGTCTGTCATTGAAATTTGGGTCTATTTTATTGGGTAATTTTTTTTAGGTCTTTAAATTTAAAGTGACGTGAACTGAACTCTTTTATTTGGGTATATATATACATAACAAAAATACATATTGGAAATCCTAAAAATTTATTAATTTTAGTGGGCCTAAAGTCCGGACACTTGGGCTCCGGTGCTGTCAACAAAGTCAAAATGAAATTTAGTAATGCATAAATGTCGTAAGGTTTCGTAATTTGATGTTGAATAATACTTTTTCCATCTTTTAATATAAAACTTTTTAGAGTTACGAACGAGAAATGATATCAATATTACAAGGAAGATTACGAAAATGTGGCGGGAGATTGAAATAAGGGTTCTAATGGCCTATGCAGCCCCCACAACCACCATGCGGAATCCCACCACCTCCAACCGGAACCCCGCCACGGCACCGCCTCCATCCGAAATCATCACCACAATTTGAAACTCAAATTCTCTGATCTATAACTTCCGTCAACCGTCACTAATTCTCCGATCTCCTAGCAAGCTTCGTTGACGTCAAGCTAGGTGTTGCAAGTTTCATTTAACGATATCTTTATCCGTCTATCTGATTAGTTTGTTTAGATTTTTTTTTCTTCTCCGATGAGGGCCGCATGGGAAGAAGCACCGGAAGAAGCCCAACAAAACTCCTGTTTTGGGATTTGATCTAACTTTCCAAAAAAACAAAATTTTACTCTCCTGACCTGATCCCATATAGTAAATGTCCTACTACCTCCTAAAAAATTACTCCCTCCGTTCCTAAAAGATTATCGTTTTAGAAGAAAAAATTTGTTCCAAAAAGTTTGTCATTTACAATTTTCGAGGAGAATAAAGTATTTATTTAAAGGGGTAGTGATAGAATTTCAAACAAATTTTACTTTATAAATGATACTTTCTTAATCCACGTGCCAAAACCTTAAACGACAATATTTTAGGAACGGAGATAGTATAATTTAAAGTTTTTACATATAAATTAAGAAAGTCATTTAATACTATTATCTCCGTTTCTAAAAGATTATCGTTTAAGATTTTTACACATAGATTAAGAAAATCATTTAATACTATCATTTAATAATTAAAATTTATTTGAAATTCTATCACTACCCCTTTATGGGACAATGAGAGAAGTAGATGTGATATAGGAAAGTAAATAATTTATTCTCCTAAAAAGTTGTAAACAACAAATAAATTGGAACAATTTTTTTTCTTCTAAAACAAGAACCTTTTAAAAACGGAGGGAGTATCATTTAACAATTAAAATTTGTTTGAAATTTCATCATTACCCCTTTATGGGGAGTTGAAAACTATTAATATAAGGAAGATAATTTCTTTGGACAATAAGAGAAGGTAGGAGTGATTTAGGAAAATAAATAATTTATTCTCTTATAAAGTTGTAAACGACAAATAAATTAGAACAAATTTTTTTCTTTTAAAATGACAATCTTTTATGAACGGAGAGAGTATTTAATACTTGGGTTAATATTGAAAACTAAGTAATTAATGCTTATTTAAAATTTTAAAACGTAATATATTAAGGGACAAAAAAACTTCGTTAAAACGTCTTATATTAAAGGACGGATGAAATATTCAGTTTTCAAAGGTCTCTAAGCTAAAAGAATAAAAACTAATTGAACAATATAATCTTTTAATAACCAATAAATGAATAATCTAATGAAGAAATTGTACATTTTTTTACAAAATTTTGAGAGACTTGTAAACCCATGGCCTCGTCTGATTATATAACAAAAAAAACAACGGAGTATCACCAATAACTGAACCAAGTGAGAAAGATAATATAGAAATTATCGAAAAATAACAATTCTGCAACTATGAAACCGACAAACTTAAACAATTCTATTCACAGACTTATTAACATCCGTTAAATCATCTAGCTATATATACGACTTGTGGAGCTATCAAAAACCCTTTCGAATGAACAATTCCAATAACCCCAATCCCCAATAAATCAATTTATGAAGTACTCCCTCCGTCCTATAGTTATAGGTTGATTTTTTATTTTGAGATGTCCCAATATATAGGCTACTTACTATTTATAAAATTTAGTTGGTTCATTGTTTTACTTTTATGCCCTTATAATAAATATTCAACCATTACTCTTTTTTTGAAGAAACAACATTCAATGTCATTATTTTTATCACCACATTTAATGTTGTTGTATTCTATTTGGTTAAAGTTCTATAGTTATGGACTTTAATGGTCAGTACACGTCAATCAATAAAATTGAGGGTTCTAGTGTGATAAGTTAGAAACAATTAACTTATTCATTAATTCCATATTAAGGGGTATATGTGGAAAATTATGTTAAAAATTGCAACTTAAACTAATTTTCTTAAACTATGTGCCAAAAGAAATCAGCCTATAACTATGAGACGGAGAGAGTAAGAAAAAAGCTACCTCGACTCCTTGAGAATGAGGAGAAGTAGCAAAGACAGGAGAGTTAAAGCTGTAATCGGAATCGAAAGATAGAAAGAGAAAGATAGCGAGACCAAAGAACGATAATACTCATAATTATGAACCAAGTCCGCTGCCAAAATGGCAAGTTTAGATCCAATTCGGATTAGGGGTGTAAGTTTGGTACTCGACTCGAGATCGGTTCAAAAATATGATTCAACGTTCGAATTCGAAGTTGATTCGAGTCGAATCTGATCCATACTCGTTTTTTGTTTAATGATACACGAGTCGAATTCTAATATATCAGTGTTCACTCGTATTAGGGTTCAAGCTAAATATATGATATTTGTATCAATCTTTATAATTTATAGAGTATAGTATTAAATCGTGTAAGCTTGTACTTGAATAAATCAATGAATTGATTGTCAATTTGAATTATATTTTTTGTAATTTTTTTACATAAACAAAAGTAAAAAACTTTTATATATAAACATTAGTTCAATAATCAATTTAGTATGTAGTGGTTCAGTATTAAGTGAAATAGTTCATATTCGAAACTCGATTTGAAGGCTCATGAGTAACTCGTTTTGTAAACGAGTCGAGTACTTACAAACCGAGTAGGTCCGAGTCGAATTTGGCGCAAAATTAATTTTTTTTTATCAAATCCGAGCTCATTTTTTTTGATCGAGACGAATCTGAACATTAGAGTATTCCCTGAGATTCGACTCGTTTACATTCCTAAATCGGATAAGAAATTTAGGGATTCCCTGTAAACAAACCGAGTCCTACCCGAAGTTAGGGTTTGATTGAGCGATGATGAAGAAGATGAGGATGGTGATTTTCTTCCGGAGAGGTTACTTTGTTGTTACCCTGATGGAGCCACGACTGTAAATCTCTCTCATCTACACCTAAATTTTTTTTGCTCTCAAATATTGTTCGTGTAATGAAATTAAGAGATAAGCTGACGGTTCGCAGCAATTAGAGGGACGAGTAATGCTACGGACACAAACTATTTTATAAATATTTTACAAACTGCTAATGTGACATACTCCACCTCATCATATTGATCACCAAATTGATTCAATGTAGTCTTTGGCCCCACATAAAAGCTGACATGGAATATGCCACATCAACCAGTTTGTAAAATATTTGTAGAATAGTTTGTCTCTAACATTTTTCTTAGAGGAACATTTCTCTCTAAATCCACATAGGAGTGGACCCCCTGCCACCTGGCAAATGTTAGTCTACTTATCCCTTTCCGTTTTTTTTTATTAATTTTTATTACTTTTATGGAATCTTAAGTAACGAACATTTGTAAGTATTTTTTAAAGATTTTGTTTTTTGTGGGAAAAAAAATATAGCTCACGCGTTAAATTAAAAAAGAACACTTTGCACAAAAGGACACTACTTGCAAAAAGGTCTCAAATTAATTGGGATCAATTTGCACAAATTCCTCACTTGCAAACACTACTTGTATTCAGCGATCGTTTATTCACCACTCTTTCCGATGAATTAACGATGGCGTCCTGCGGCGGCGACGAAGGACAAATTCGGAGATTTGAACGGAGTAAGTTTCAGCTGAGCTGCTTGCGGCGGACGGAGGAAGAGAGAGACTCGTTATCCATCAGAAAATTATCATCAATTAACCTGAATTGCTTAGAGGTATGTCGCTCAGGATAAAGGCGGTGGTGGACAAATTCGTGGAGGAGCTGAAGGAAGCGCTGGATGCAGACATACAGGACAGGATAATGAAGGAACGGGAGATGCAGAGTTACATCGAGGAGCGCGAACGGGAGGTCGCCGAACGTGAAGCCGCCTGGAAGGCCGAACTTTCTCGTCGTGAGGTTCGCACATTCAATCCAGTCCTTTTTATTACTTGCTTCTATATTTTTTTCATAGAAATTTCAAATGACCAAAAGTGAGCATATCTTAGTTTCATCTTTGTTGTTACATATTGATTTCTGCATAACGTATTTGCTGTGAGTGTATTACTTATGAAAATGACAGAAATTTTATATTTACAAACTGAATGAATTGTGCAGTTGGGAAATTGAAATGGGTTGATGATGGTGTGTGATTATATCTTATCCTCGTAGGAATGGAGTTATGTTCGTTTCACAAAGTATTAGACACAGCATCCTTGCTTTGAATTATATTTTAGAAAGAAAGATTATTAGCATTCTTGCTATTGTTTATGCTGGCAATTGTTTTTTTAGTCTTTGTTTTCTGTTCTCGGCCTTTAGTTTGAAGTTGGTACATTTGGTTATATTCATTTGAAGTAGTAGGATAGTGGATGTAATTACACCAGTAGTCCACTGGGTACTTGGTGATTGGATGGCTTGGAATGTAGTTGTTAATCTTCCTACACGGTGATAGGTATTGGGTTTCTCAGACCGTACAATTCTTAGATATTTTTGTAGGAACCATAGAAATATCTCAGAATTGGTTGATCGTCCAGATTACTACTGGCCCAGGCGGTAATTGCCTAGGCATTTTTGGACCAGTCACTCCCGGGCAGTCACCAACGATACCCTGGAACTATGAGCGTTTGAGCTGTATAATATCAGCTGCCATTTTCATATTCACATTTGGTGGATGTACCGGTATTAGAAGAGTTTGCTGCTCCTGCATTACCTCATTACGTCATTATGTTCTTGAAAGTGCCCCACAGTCAGGAAAAGCTGGTTCTTGTCATTGTTAGTTTTCATACAAGTGATACATGTATCATAACAAAGAATGTATAAACAACTGTACTTGTAGAAGTAATGTTTTATGTGCAAAAATCATCACTAGCACCACTTTGTTATGTACTTATGTTATTTGACATCTTCTCTTTCATTCATTCCAACTTTAAATTTTCTGGTTTCATACTTTCTTTGCAAGCCACGTGTTTTTTCCCTTTCTTTTGTAATACTAAATCTCCCAGCCCTTGCATCTAATCAGTCATACATAATAACTAACTTCTTTTCTCCTAATACGTGTGTTTATCTTTTAATCCAAAACTTATTTTGTATACACATACGTCGCAATTATAATTAGGCTAGAAACTTTAGAAATACATAGCAAAACTCTTTTTTAAAACTCCCTTTTTAGTCCCCTGATAGAAATTTGTTTATCTTTCAGGCAGAGATTGCTCGACAGGAAGCAAGATAACCAAGACGGAGCTCTTGAAATCACTGTAAGCGGAGAGAAATACCGATGCCTCAGGTTCTCAAAAGCAAATAAATGAGGCATTTTAGAAATGCGGCTTGCATCAATCTAGTTCTTGTTAAATATATAGTTGAAGGCAATAGTTATGGAGATGGAGTAAGCATACGTTTTTTATAGCATGAATTGAACTTGCCTTCTGGCTCATGATTCAATTTTACAAGAAATGAATGACCTGCAACTGATGAAACCACTGTGTGAGAAAGGTGAATTCTTGTTCAATGATTTTGGACTACGCTGGTATTGTAGAGTGATTCTTATTAGGTTTCTTCTGTTCTTTATGTTGGAGGAAGAAAACACTCTTCAAATATATAAATTCTTGTTTAGCTTTTGAAGATTTTGACTATCTGGGTTTTGCCTCTTCTGTACATTGTGAGATTAAAGTTGATTAGAATTGGAAGTAATCATGCTGATGGGGATCCTCTCCTTCCATAATTGGTACAAGAGTTGCTTGGTCCACTGCAGCTAAAACATCTGTTTGGTGTACAGAAGCAGTGAGGAAAAAGAAATGGAAATGAGAGACTATTTGGTTTTGTTGTCCTTAGTTACTTATTTCTAAGCTAAATAGCTTTAAAAATTGTTGCTTATAATACATATATGTCATGTTTCTTTCCCTTTGAAGTTTACTCGTTATGCTATAAAAATTATACACAATGACAATAAGACATAAAAATGTTTTTTTTTTTGGGAAATTGGTCGAACAATATCAAACGTGAGGAGATTCTGTTGTCTCAATGAAATATCATCATAAACACTGTTTGAATTATATATATATTTTTAATTTTTCCCACATGATTTGTAACGTCTCCAAAATCAGGATTATTTTCAACTGTAACGACCTCAACGTCGATAGAATTTTATTTTTTAAATTCTTATTTTAATAATTTTTGAGAAATCCGGTTGTCACATGATTATCAAAATGACAAGCAAATCAAAATTGAAAATCATATTAATGTATTCAGAAAATTATTGTCAATTTATACTTGTAATTTACTGTTAACACAGTAATAAGTGAATGTTTCTCTTTTTCTAAAATATTATGGGAATTGAGAAAAAGCTTGCAGTTGACCAGTAAAAAAAAACAGTAATCTGAAATTAGCAGGACGGTTTAGAACTAGTGAGTTAGTGGGGGGAAGGGAGTTACTGACAGTTACCATCCCACTTCAAAGTTCAAATTCCCCCGCCCTGTTTTATACTCTGAAACTCAGTAGTACTAATGGAGTAATACACTCGGAACTGCAGAATTTTGTTTATTTTTACTTGCAGAAATACTATTACTTTTTCAAACTGCTGAGAAGACAAATAATGTGCATCATCAAACTGCTGTTTTTGCTCTGCATCTTGTTCTTATGCTGCAAATCTCTTGTCATGGCCGGGATTCGGGAAAGAATTTTAGGATCCCTGGACATTGTTGGAGGATGGAGAAGAAATGTGACTCATGATTATCAACAACCAGGAGCAAGAGGAAGCAGTAGCTCTTCTGCTGTTTTCAATGTTAAGAGCTTCGGAGCCCGAGCCAATGGCCGTGCTGATGATACCAAAGTGTGTTTGCTATCCTTTCCTTCATTGGAAGAATTGAACCCCTTTATTCATAAAATAGAAGAAAGAAGTAGGAATAGGAATAGGAAAGGAAAGAAAAGATAAGGACAAGAATGGTACAATTCTAAGCACATAATCTCGACATTTGTGGCAGTGGTTTAAATGAGGCCTCGGGGCGAGCCGTAAACTCGGACGTCTTGGGATCCAACAGCTACAAATGTCAAGCCCGAAAAGGCCACAAACTGCGGTCGGGAAACTCCACATTATCAAAAAAAGAAGAAGTCCTAAGCACATTTTATGATTTAGATTAGAAATAGCAACTTGAGGAAATTGTTAGTACAATAATTCTTTTTTGACAACTTTATAGTAACAGTATACTCTTCACCTCACCTGCATTTGGTAGTACACGACTGTGGTTAATTTCGTCTTGCTACCTCAGTCCGATATTTTGTGAACTTGTAATGGTAGTTTAAATGTTCATGTTACGATAGTGAGATTTTTTAGCATAGACATTATGCAAGGTATTACTCTCTAATATCTCAATCTCAGTCCTTTAATCCACTCAAATGTTCATAGATTGTAATCATAAATAGTCCTGTACTGCGGCTGTGGTTCCAGGCATTCAAGGCAGCATGGAACGGGGCATGCAGATCCAATGGTACAGTATACCTCCTGATACCAAAAGGAGTATACTTGATTGGACCTATTAAATTTTCTGGCCCCTGCAAAGATGTATCATCACTAATCATACGGATGAAGGCGAGTTTCCAATTTCAGTTAGCTCCTAAAACATCTTCCTTTTGTTTTTTTGTGTTAAATTCTTATTAGAACTGTGTGTAATCATATTTTGAGATATCATTAAAATTGCAGGGATATTTGAAGGCTACTACAGACTTGTCAGAGTATGGATATAGTGCTGGTTGGGTCGAATTTGGAAGGGTGGATGGATTGATCTTGACTGGAGGTGGGACTTTTGATGGCCAAGGTGCGAGAGCCTGGCCCTTCAACAAGTGCTTCACTAACTCCACTTGCAAACTTCTTCCAACGGTAAGTATTTTAGCTATAATAAATATAAATTACTCGTTATGCTAAATTGCTTATGTAAATTAAGGCAATAAGCATGAACTTTTGGTCCGAGCAAAAATTTTCCTGCCTAAATCAGGCTCTTCAACAGTTCTGAAACAGGAAATAAAGCTACCACAATAGGCAACCCCCTTGCAGCGTTGCTTGTGATGGCGTTCAAATATAAATATGGAGCCTAGAACTGCTAGATCAGCTGCAAAAAAATTGGCTGACTGCAGGCTAATAACAAATAAATCCAAAATAGAGAGGAAAAAAACCACTAATTAGAGACCGTCTCTTTGTTTCAGAATCTAAAGTTTGTGGCGATGAATAGAACTATTGTTCGAGGCATAAGATCAGTTAATAGCAAGTTTTTCCACATGGCACTAGTAGAGTGCAAGAACTTTAAAGGCAGTGGAATTAAAATATCTGCACCAGCAAACAGTCCTAATACTGATGGAATTCATATCGAGAGGAGTTCTGCTGTTTATCTCTCTCGATCACATATTGGTACTGGCGACGATTGCATTTCTGTTGGACAAGGGAATTCTCAACTCACCATCACTAGCATCACTTGTGGACCTGGTCACGGTATCAGGTACATAAAACTTTTTTTTGGTACTGGTCGTTCTGTTATATTTTCTCAATCCCGACTGATATTGGTTTATGAATATCTAAAAAGTGTTGGAAGTTTGGGAAGATATCCGAATGAAGAAGATGTAAGTGGACTTATCGTCAGGGACTGTACCATGCGCAGCACCACAAATGGCATTCGGATTAAGACATGGCCAAACTCTCCATGGCAAAGTGCAGCCACTAACATGACATTTGAGAACATTGTTATGAACAATGTGACTAATCCAATTATAATTGATCAGTCATATTGCCCATTCACTTCTTGTGCTTCACTGGTAAACTCTAAATCTCTGCTGTTGAATTTGTCTTCTTTATAATTGAAGGGCTTAGTAGTAAGCTAAAAACTGGTAAAATAAGTTAAATGCTCTGCGTTTATGAGTTAAATAAGCTACGTTTCAAATAAGTTACTCTTGGGTGAACAAGATTTGAAGTGTGTTTGGGCCTTAAAACACACCAAACGCTTCATAAACTGGTAAACGAACAAGCACTAACGATAGACTACTACTGCAGGAACCTTCTCGTGTGAAGCTAAGTGACATATATTTCAAGAACATAAGAGGGACTTCATCTTCTGCAGTTGCAGTGACATTGGAGTGCAGCAAAGGGATTCCTTGCCAGAACATTTACATGGAAGATGTGAACTTGAAGCTGACATCTGGAGAAAAACACGCGACTTCGTCGTGTAAAAATGTTAGAGTTAAAGACTTTGGCACCCAAATTCCACCCCCATGTGATTAATATTTTCTCTGATTAATTTCTAGCTAGACTTCAAATCGGACAATGCAAATGACAATATGTTTAAACTTGTGTAGTTTCTTCATGTTTTTGGATTGATCGATACATGGCTTACAACAGATTGGCAAGAAGACCATATCATCAGTCTTAAATTTTTTGTCAGTTCAATCAAGCTTGAAGAACTTTGTTAATGGCTCTGAATATTCAGTCAATGTGTTCATATGTTTGAGCATGTAAGCTTAACCAAAAGAGTTAAAAAAAAATGGTAAAAAAAAATAAAACAGTCCATTAAATCACGTTTATTGAAATAGCAAGAAAGTTTAAGGGATATGTTAAAAATGTGGTGGCCAATATAAGGTTATCTTTTTTTTTCTTTTTTCTTTTTTTTGGTTTGGTAAAAGGTATTTTGAATACTTTATAGAATTTATATATATGAGATATCATATTAATACTTCCTCCGTTCAATAATAATAAAGAGTTTATTAATCAATTATTTTTATTTTTTTCAAAAGTCCTATTTTTGAAAATACAATATAATTTTAGAATCAAGTACATCAAACTCACAAACAAGCCTTACATTAAGTCTAAAGAAGAACACACATTTCGAAAGAAAAAAAATCACTCGAAATGAAAATCGAACCTGATACTTAAATGTCACAGTAACTCAGGCTTACCTTGTGTTTGGTTAGTGGAAATGAAATAGAATAGGCTGGGAATAGAATTACCATTCCTTATGGAATGATTTAAAACATATTTGATTAATCAATTGAAAAGATCATTCCATTTCTTTAATTATTTCTGTTAACGCCAAATTTCGCTTGCACAAGATCCAATCACGTAATCCACGCGCTAGAACCTCGCAGAATGAATGATCATCACACGAAGCTTGATTTTACTTGGTCACGGGGATAGCTCCGGTGTGAGAATGAAAATGCTGTCGTTACAAGGTTTAACAAGGAGGATAAGTATTTAGTGCTCAAAAGTAGGTATTACCTCATAATGATAACCTAGGACTTATATTTATAGTACTCACCACCTTAGAATCCTTCTCCCAGTCGGATTAAACACAATCTCCTTAAAAGGTGCAAGTAGAGTCCAATCTCATCACCACCTTTGGAGTTACCGCTTAAGCATATGAATAGGTACCCGGACTCTGCACGTAGGAGAGCCCACTGTGCAGGCCCAAACGGTCCTATAACCTAGTCTGGGCTTCAGCCCCAAGGACTCGAAGACCCGACCCCGAACATCACAAGACTGGATTCAGCTCCGGCCCAAGAGGATACAGATGCCGACCCGAACACCTCCAACATCTTCATGGGCTTCGGCCCATCGATCTCTCAAGCCCTTTTGATATTAAGCCTTCGGCCCAAATGAGGGTCGGTAAAACGCTCCCGAACATTGCCCCCCAGTCTCTGATTATAACATATTTATAATTAGAGACTTGGAAGGTCAGGACCTCGAAAAGTCACGACAGCTAATGGTGAGCTGTCTGCGGAAGTCCAACGGTTCGTTATAGATATTTGCAAAATTGCACACCTTTTCACGCCCGGACCCACCTTAAGCATTTAATAGCCGCCCTGGGATTTCGTGTTGTACCCCTTATAAAACCCCTCTTCCCCCCTCATTATCACCTTTACTGACTCTCTCTCCCAAACTCTCTGTTTTCATTTTCTCCGGCAAGGCGATTTCCGGCGAGCTCATTTCTTCCCCAAACTCCACGAACCCCACTACTTTGCAGATATTTGAGTTCTATTCCTGATCATCTGTTCTTCGAAACTTCTTATTTGCATCACATTCCTTTTAAATGGCCGATTCCAAGACTATTCCTATTTAATCGAGCCTATCATCATTACCTCCACTGGTCACCACCGGGCGACCTTCTAGAGGTCGATCACGGATGCCCCCGCCGACGACACCACACCTTCGACCGCTTAGTCCTAGAGACGCCGAGGCTAGGATTCAAATGCATACTATTCCTCGGAGGAGTTTTCACCTTCATACTCCTTCCACCATCACCCCTCACAGATTTTCGACATGGGTCCCTTTTTAAGGTCCCTAAAGAATACAAGCTTGAGTACCGATGCCCGGATGAGAAGATGTTCAAGGCCCCGAGGGGGCGAGTGGGTGGCCGCCCCTCAGACGCTCAAGTACGAGGTTCGGTTCCCACTTCATGATTTCATTTCTTCTTTCTTGAGCTTCGTGGGAGTCGGGTTCGCGCAGCTCGTGCCGAATGCGTACATCCACTTAGTCTCTTTCATAGCCGTCTGACAAGAGGTGGGCCTCACTCTGCTCGATCTATTCTTTGCCTGCTTCACCGTTAGTGGTTCGAAGAGCCCGGCCTTCTAAGAACTCAACAAACGCCTAACCGTGACCGTCCGATCAAGACCCCTTCACAACAAGGGTGGTATTTAACAGTGGGTTTTTGCCAAGTGAACTGACCTCCGCCTCCTTCCCTTCGGGGCCCATCCACCACCAGTGGCCAAGATTTCGAAGTTCCCGAAGGGCCGGGCCGATGCTTTCAAGACGTTCTACAAGCAATGGCAAAAGACCCAATGGAATCTGGGCTTCGATGAATGAACTGGTTGTTGCATAAACACTACCGTGAGTATCCTTCGCTTTTTCTTTATTTTTCTCCTATTTTTCAAGTTGTTCCATGCCTTAACCCATTTGTCCCCGCAAGCAAAGGACCATTTTCAAGCCGTAGGCGTTGTCGACGCCTTCATCCCCACCACCATCACAACCGGGTTCATCCGACCCCAAATGATCGACGATGCTCCCCGAGGAGGATACTATCCCGATCACGAAGCTATCATCGGGGTCCACTTCGGGGCCCGAGTGTGACGCCCCCAAAATTAGGTATACATCACCCATCTTGGTCGCCAGATACATGATACAGAATTCAAATACAACTTACTAATACAACTGTCGTGGTACAATACGACAAAACACATAAACTCGTGAGTTTGAATACAAATATTGTCTACTAGAGATTATACAAACTCAAAAGGAGTCCTCATTACAATTATTATCACACTATTTCACTGAATAGTGAAGACTACTAATGCTATCCTCTCGGACCATTACTCTGCTCCCCGACTGCGTCAAATTTATATTCTCATTTCAAGAGAACAAGTGAAAGAAAGGGTGAGCTCAACTAGCCCAAGAAGAAATATTATGACTAAGATAATGCGTAATAAATTATCATTAGCCTTCAACAATGTTAAACCGATAAAATATAATAAACATCAAGTTTAATCGCAATGAACCAAAGAATCCATTAAAAGAGTCAAGTAGAAAATAAAATCTACTATCTTTTATGATTTAAAAGATTTTTCATAACTGTTATTAATAAATATTCCACATCATCGAATCACCCCTGCACTACGGCCAAGGATATTCTTTAGTATCCGACCACAATTATTCATGCACTACGGGCCAAGAATATTTGTGTATTCATTAATGGTCATGATCATGCCAACAACCGGCCCATCAATGCACAAGGTCCATGATGACTTTTAATTTTTACATCATTTGTAACATTACGGTCATGATTACACCGAATAATCCTCGGTCATAATCATACCAAGTCCATCTATGTATTACAAAGCCGATGATTTTCAACAAAATATAAGATGAGGATGATGACAATGACATAAGAATTCAATAAAACAAGTTCAAGAATTATTTTATCCAAGAATTATTAACGTCCAAATTGTCAACATGATACATCGCTTTGTAGAGTAAAATTCAAGAATACTTAGAAGAATATTTCCATGAAAGGATCTTGGATGAAGCCTTAACTATCAAGGATATTCCACTAATTTCATGGAGTATAGAAGTCAAAGTTTTAACCAATTAAGTATAACAAAGAATGGAATAACAAAAGAAATCACCATGCATGCATGCGATAGATCGCATGACGTATGTGTTATTCCAATGTAATAATAAATAACGGAAACCAGTCCCGTACAAAACGCATGCATGAGGATATTCCAATGTAATAATAAAGAATGGAACCAGTCCGCACAGAAACACACAAACAGGATGTTCCAATGTAATAATAATAAAGGCGGAACCAGTGTCCGTAAAACACATGCATGTGATGTTCCAATGTAATAATAATAAAGAAGCGGAACCAGTCCTGGTGTAAAACACATGCATGGATGTTCCAGCAGAATAATAGAAGAATGTCACCAAGTATAGGGTAGAATCAGCAGATACGATTTATTCCAATGTAATAATAAGAAATGGAATAACAACAGTTCTCTTCATGAATAAGAAAGAATAACACCACTTACTTGTACAACAAATAATATTCCCTACCTTAAGAACTGGATATAAGTGAAGTAGCGAGAATACTCTTCTTCTTCTTTCTCTTATTCTCTATACTTTTCTCTCTATAGCTTGAATTAATTGGTGAAAAATAATGAAGCCTCAGGCCTCTATTTATAGAAGATTTATTACTATTTACTTAAAGTATTTACTATTTACGAAGGTAATTACTATCGATTGAAGGTAATTACTATTTACGAACGTAATTACTATTTACGAAGGTAATTATTATTTACGAAGGTAATTACTATTTACGAAAGAGACTCTTAGATGATGACATATGCCCCCCCCCCCATAAATAATTAAACTTACCACAAACATCTAATAATAGACTCTTTTATATACATCAAGGATTGAATAAAAATTACCGTAAATCATTTTATTTTTAATCAACACATATTTAATCTTTCAACAATTATTAATCATTTATAACTTGTCGTCTCAATTATTGTTTAAATAATATAACATATTATATAGATGATACCGTGACAATAATTGAATCAATAATATAAGAGATATGATAAGAAATTACTATAGCAATAATTGAGTATAGCTGAGTGACTTCTCACGTAAGCATCAATAATCAATACCATGTGCTACTATGCAACCACGCCAGACATCAGATTTCTTTTACTACCGACTAGTTCAGCAGTTTTTAACGGTAATCACTCCGTCGTTATTTTCATAAAGTATTTTTGTCGTTTTTCAATCCGACAATAATTCCGGCCAGGGTCCACTAATGATTGTGAGTCGCATTTAATATTCCCCGACAAAAAGAATATTCTCCCACCAAACTAATATTTTATAACAACTTCATGTTTTTGCAAAATTTATAAATATTACCCACAACTATAATATTATATCAAATCCACACCATAATTTTAAAAATATTTCAAAAAATTAAATCTTTATTCATAAAAAACTGGGTCTTACAACGAGCCCCCGACCACACAAAAAGGGGCTACCAAGATGAGCCGACGGAGAAAGGCGGCTTTCATCAAGAAGTCCAAGAAGCCCTCCAAGCCGACCATCAAAGCGACTACAAAAGTCGCTTCTACCTTCTCCGCCGGCCGATTTCTCCCGTCAGCCTCCGCCGCACCGAGGTGGTCGAGGATCTCTGGGACACCAAGAGGTTCCTCTCGAACCCCGATCAAAAAGACCTCGATTATCGGAGGGTTCCGATCAATGACGGAGAGATGGTGGTCCCCGGTCCCACTGTGCCACCACTCTTTCATCCGCCAAGCTCCCTCCCGGATCACCTGACACTGTTGGCCCAAGGGCCGTCAGAGGTTTTCCTTTTACCCTCTTCGATCACTTCAAACTTCCTAGTGACGACGAGCGGTTTAAAGGTATTCTTCCGATCGCTTGGTGGCCTATGTTCGAGCTCGCACCTGTAATTCCTTTGTCAACTGATTGTTTGCTATTAACTTTGACTTTTACTTCAGATCGATGTATGTGTTCGCCGCAGCTAACGCTTATACTCGCTTGAGCCATCCCTCCCCTCGCCCGAACTACAAAGAAAGAAGTTCAGCTGGGAACAGAGGTGGAGCTGTTTGAGGCTGAGGTTCGGGTCCGCAATCAGACTCAAGAAGGAACGGATTCTCATCGCCGAGACTCGACGATGTGGCTCGAGCGGAGGACCGGATCAAGAGCTGGAGCATAAGATAAGACTCTTTCGGCAGTAGAGGATCATCCGCTCCAGGAGGTCAAAGATCGGAGAATGCCATTGACAGCATTACGCACAAGTTCTCTGAGATGCACGACAAGATGATGTTCTTGATCAAAGAGAACAACACTTTAACTGCTACCATCAACGCATTTCCCGAGAAGGTTGTCGAGGCCCGACAGCAGGCCATCACCGAATACGAAGAATCTGACGCCTTGAATGATAAGGTCATAACCCAATTCGGTGAAGGGTATGAGACTCATCGAGAGAAGGCTAAGGCAAAGCTGATGGCTGTTGGATATCTCCGTCCTTGACTCTTTTGATGACGAATCTGAAGCTGAAGATGATCCCCCTGCAAAGTAGATATTTAGGACCTGCATAGGCCACCATTTTCTTTTATTTTTATTTTTTTTGTACTTTGCCCTAATCGTAGGCGACCGGGTTAGTAATGTAAAATTTTCTAAGTATAAATGAGATATACTCTTTTCCCATGAATGTTTGTTGTCAGTTTTACTTATGACTAATCTTGATCAGTTATGTCCACCCGAACCTTCCGATCGGATTGTCATTAGAGTTTATCCGATTTTGAAGGGTCACGATTATAATTCGAGACTTATCTCGATCGGTGGTGTGTCTTCCGAACCTCTCGACGGATAGTGCCCGAGATCTCCGATTTTTAAGAATTTATTGAACTCTCTATTGATTATGCTCGGGACTTATCTCGATCGCTGGTGTCTTTCCGAACCTCTTGACTTGGATAGTGCCCGAGATCTGCACTTTAAGAATTTATTGAACTCTGTCGGTTATGTTTCGGGACTTATCTCGATCATGGTGTCTTTCCGAACCTCTTGACGGATAGTGCTCAAGCGTGTCTGCTCGAAAGTAAGAATTTAAATATATGAATATGGATGAAAAATGTAAATTAGAAATTTCATTTATATCATTTAAATTGAATCGGTTACATGGATAAAAGTAAGAATAACATAACTATTACTGGTAAAATTTTCTAAGTCTTTCAGCAAGCCATGTATTTTTACCTCCGAATCATCCATTGCTCGTTCAGATGTTGTTGGGCTTCAGACTCCTACCACCTCATAAGGCCCTCCCAATTAGGCATTAACTTGCCGGTGTTCTGGGGGGTTGAAGCATCCGACTCCTGGAGGACTAGATCTCCTATCGCAAACCTCCTAGGCTTCACCTCCTGGTTGTAGTGTCGTGCTGTCCGTTGATGATAGATTGCCAACCTCATTATAGCCGAATCCCGGACTTCATCTAGCAGATCCAAATTCGCTCGTGCCTTCATCATCAGACACTCTTTGTATTGGGCCGACTCAAGGGTGGGGATCCGATCTCGACAGAATAAGAGCGTCCATCCCAAAGGCTATCCCGAATGGAGAGTCTCCAGTTATAGTCCTCGAGTAGTTCCATACGCCCACAAAATAGATAGCAGTTCAGCGATTCTTTGCCACCGACCCTTTAATTCATCCAGTCTGCGCTTAATCCTATTGAGTAGGGTTCGATTGGTCACTTCCACTTGACCATTTGACTGAGGATGGGCAACCAAGTCTTCGATGTTGGATCCCTAACTCCTTCGTGAAGGCCCTCAATTTCGATCCCACGAATCGTCCGCCATTGTTCGAGACTATCGCCATCTGGATACCGAATCCAGAGACTATTCCTTCTTTAAAAACTTCAAACACTCGCTTTCGGTGATCTTTTACAGTTGGTTTGGCTTCACCCACCACTTCGCCATGTAATCAATAGCCACGATCACAAAGCTAACTTGTCCCTTTAGCTTTTGGCGCAGAGGGCCTGTAATATCGATTCCCCCATACAAATAAGGGAATTGGGGATAAGACCAAATAGAGCTCCTCGTGGTTGATGCGGAACATTGATGTTTAGGCGGCATTTGGGGCACCTCCTAACAATTCCTTTGCTTCGATGTAGATCGCCTACCAAGAATACCCTCGCCTCAAAATCTTATGAGAGCGTTGACTTTGCTCCCATGTGATCCCCACGGATCCCTCACGCACCTCCCCAAGTGTATAGTCCGCCTCAAGTAGTCAAGCATTTGAAAGCGTTGGAGAGCTAAAGGCCTTTCTCAGATAGATATCCATCTATGAGGGTAATTTTGAGCTTCGATGTTTGACTTGCTCGGCTAGATTCTATCCAGAAGGGAGGGTCCCATCGGCCAAGTATGAGATATAAGGTGTGAGGCAACAATCGAGTCGGTCCAAAGCTAGGATTTTGTCTTGGGACACCGGGTTTTTCCGGAACCTCAAGTACATCGATCCATCGAAAGAGCTTTCTTTGATGAGTCGCTAATCTCGCTAGGGCATCCGCTATTGTATTGTCGACCGATCCACGACAACCGTATGCGATGTGAAAATATACGCTTATCCTTTACCTCTACCATATATTTGGTCATCCTTGCCCCGAAGCTTCAGATTTACTTCGATAATCGCTTGACCACCATTTGTGAATCACCAGATGATCAACCTCAGTACTTTCAGGCTTCAGCCAATCAGATCCCCGCTAAGATGGCCTCATACTCGCTTCGTTGTTTGTGGCCTTGAAACCAAACCGGAATAGCTTGTTGCACACCTTGAACCCTTCAGACTGTCGTCGATGACCCGCCTCCGCTTAACCTCCAAAGTCGACGATCCATCCACGTATAAAGTCCATGAGGTCTGATCTGGTTGTGCTTCGACCACTATATTCATCTCTGACTCTGTGAAAGAACACTCTACCACAAAATCTGCCAACGCCTACCCTTTGATTGTCGTTCGGGGATGATACTCTATAGCAAATCGTGTTAGTTCCATCGCCTACGCGCCAACCGACCTCGACATCTCGGGTTTGTGCAAAATCTTCTTCAAAGGTCGATTCGTGTAGACCACTATCATCCGTCCCTGGAAATAGTGTCTCGAAGTTTTCGCTAGCAATTATGAGGCGTGAGGCAAACTTTTCCGTGTTCGGGTATCTCATTTCTGCGTCCCGAGAACATGGGTCGACATAGTACACCTAAATCGCTACCTCCCTTATCCTCACCAAAGGCCGCCTTTATCGCCATCGGGCTTGCAACCAAGTATAAGTATAAAGGTTCGAGGAATCTGGTTTCATTAATAATGGTGTCGAACCCAAATACCTCTTGATCTCTTGGAACGTCTTCGATTCCAAGTCCATCGAAACTCTTGTCATTTTTCGGACCCTGAGAGTGTTGAAAAGGATAGACATCTTCAATTGACCTTGACATGAATCTCCGGCGGCGCAATTTACCACAACCTCGGACATCTTTGTATGTCTTTGGAGATTTCATGTCTAAGATCGCCGAGATTTTTCCTAGATTGGCTTCGATTCCCCATGACCAGATATCCCGTAAATTTCGAACCCAATCCGAAGGTGCATTTGGTGGAGTTCACTCACCAGGTTGCCTCACCGCTTCAAGCGATCCGCTAAATCCTCCAGATGATCCCGGATCGACATGCTCGACGATCATGTCGCCCACGACACTTCCATACCGCCCAAATTGCTTTCTTGAATACGAAGTTCATCATCCGTTGGTAGGTCGCCTTCGCTCAAAGCAATTCAAAGGTTATTTTCCGATACGCGAGATATAGCCCGGATGAGTGATGAAGCTAGTCTTGGGGATATCCTCCTCAGGCATCGAGATTTGGTGATATCCAGAAAGCGTCCATGAAACTTAACATTCCATACCTCAAGTGGGCATCAATCACCGGGTCTATGTTAGGTAAGGGATGTAAGTCTTTAGGGCATACCTTATTTAGGTCGTGTAGTCAATGCACATCTTCCACTTCCCATTTTGCTTATGAACTAATACCACATTCGCCACCATTCGGGATAGTCGATTTCAAGATGAACCCCGCCTAACAATTTAGTGACCTCTTCGTCTATAATCCTCTCGTCTTTTGGGGCAAAGATCCTTTTTTTCAGATCCTTTGGCTTCCTCTTGGTCGAGCATGAAGCCTATGTAATGCTATTGATTAAACACTTCGCATGTCGCTAGGGTTCCCAAGCAAGATGTCAAGATACACCAAGTAATTCCACCAGCTCACAAGAATTGCTTCTGGATAATCCCACCCCGATTTTGATCGGCTTTGTCCGGATTCCCCAGATCAACTCAACATCCTCTATTTCTTCCGCCAAGAGAGCCATGGGTTCAAGATTTCAGTGAATGAATGTCAAAATTCTATCTCGATGGTCATCGTCTGTTTCTGATTACTAACCCCAACCCCTGAAGAAATCAAGGTATTCTGATAACACCTTCAGGCGATGTCGAGATCTCCTTTTACCTCCCCTATCCCGCTCGGTGTTGGAAACTTGATTTTGAAGTGGGGTATAGACGTTATCGTCTGAAGGTCGCTTAAAGTAGGCCTTCCCAAGATGGCGTTGTAAGTCGAATCCACTTCAGACGACAAAAATTTTTACCATGATTTACGTCACGAAAGCACCGCATCAATCTAATCGGTAACTCTATCGTGCTCGACACATGAACCAAGGTCACCACCGAAGCCATATAATCAGCCCTCTCCTCCCAATTCCATCTTCTTTCCTCCCAAATCCAACCTCCGTATGATGTGTAGTAGAGTATGTCGACCGAGGACCCGTCTGTCGATCATCATTCTCTTCATGTCCATCGGCCCGACCGAGCCATTATATCACGGTTCCGTCGCGTGCGGTTCAATGATGTCGAGAGGGTAGTCGCCATCGAGAAGGAGATGGTCATGCCCGAATATGTGTCCTCGTCTTTTTCGGGCGAGGAGCCGCCTAGTGAGTGATGACGACTTCGAGATGCCCACTCCTCTTCCTATCGGTTACACGCCCCACCACCCCGCCCGATATCACATCAATAACTCTCTAAGCCATGGGTTCGGCCATGGTTGCACTTCTCGGGTGAGCTTTCGGTTTCTCTCGTGGGGCTTCCGACGCTTCGCCACCACACGCATCGCACCAAACCCGCCAGCTCGAACGCTTTTTTATTAAGTCTTTCAAATTTATCGCAATCTTACGTCGTGTGACCCCGGCTCCGTGGTACGCGACAATACTTGTTCCACCCCTTTTCCCCAACTTCGGATCGCTTGGCATGTTTCAAAAAGGGTTTGCTTTCAGATCTCCTCCAAAGATCTTATCCCGATCTCAGATTGAAAGCAAGGTACACTTTGTTGACATTTTGTTTGGGAAGGTGGTCTTCACCACCGACCTCCCCGTTGTAGTTCTTCTTTCATCAGAAGCTATCCATCCTCCCCGATCGGTTTTTGCTCGATAACTCGCTTGTCGCGATCTCGGATTTCTCAGATAATTGGGATTGTGGCTTGAAATTCCCATCGCCACCTCGATCGCTATGTGCCTTCTTCTCGCCTGTGGAAGGCTTTTGTTAGATCTACGGAGGGTTGATCACCGTGTCCTTCATCGCCTTTTTTTGATTTTCCGATGTTCAGCCCTCGTTGTGAAGAATCCCAAGGCTTACGGGGAATTTAGCTCCGCCAACGACCCCACGACCTCCTCGAAAACCTCTTAACATACCGCGCCTGTGCTCTCATCTAATCTCGCTTAACCAAAGATGAGGGATTTGTGATCTTTCCCCGCCTCTTATTACTCCGAACCTGCATGAAACTTTTCCCAAGGTCCTTCCACGGTTATCTATCCCGACGCCAAGGTTCCCATCCATTCCCGCACTCTTCTTCGTGGTAGTAGAATAACATGTGGCACTTGGCCGCATCAGAGTGGCCATAATAAGTCATCAACCTGTCATACCCATCAGAATGGTCGTAAGGATCCCCCAGCCCGTCATAAGTCTCCATTGGGGGCATCTTTCTTTTGAGGTCCCATTGTCTCTCGATTAATTTTCTATGAGAAGGGTGACCCTATATAAAGCCGAGGGCACTCCGATCAGGCTCTTGACCAACAACACCTTCTCCAATTCAACTACCCTTCGAGCGAGGAGGTCGGACTCTCCTTCATGAGGGACGACGGAGTCATCCCTTTCACGCTCGGGAATCTTGTCTCCCTCCTTTGCCCAGACCGACCCGGTGCTCGATCGTCGTCTCTCTTGATCGACTCCTCCTCCAAACCCGGCCATCCCTCGAACGACTTTAGATCTACTTCTCTCCCCATCGCCCTTTCCTTCGGGGGTGACCGAGACCCATTACGGTGCCTATGCCTCTTAGAGGATGCCTCTTGCTTTCTCGAGCATGTTAGCCATCCGTAGTTCGAGCTCCTCCCGTCAAGACGTAGGGTCATCATGGCATCTTTTGTTTGTCGCGATCTTTTTTCGCAGGATGAATTCTCTCCGATCTAGACTACCACCCGGCTACGACTCTTTTCACGCGCCCAACGCCGTGGAATTAGCTTCTCATTCCATCCGACTAGCTCGGGTTGGGGTTATTACTGGCTTTCATGGAAGACCTTTTCGCTTGGGAGCCAACCTATTCCATCGGATCGCTCGACTCTGGAACCCAATCATCTTTCACCGACCCCCTCTCACCGAGTGGTCCAGTGTATGTCTTGGCCTTTTCACGGTCGGAAACTTCATACTCCACGCTCGTCATAGTTTCTTTCCGGAAAAGAATCTGATTGTGATTGTTTAAGCACCCCCTCCTTCTAGCGCCAATGTTAACGCTTAAGTTTCACAAGCGCCCAATCACGTAATCCACGCACTAGAACCTACATGCAAGAACAGATCACATGAAGCTTGACTTGCTTGGTCACGGGGATAGCTCCGGTGTGAGAATGAGTACAAGCCGTTACAAGGTTTAACAAGGGAGGATAAGTATTTAGTGCTCAAAAGTAGGTATTACCTCATAATGATAACCTAGGCCTTATATTTATAGTGCTCACCACCTTAGAATCCTCCTCCTAGTCGGATTAGGACTCCTAGTGTATGGTAGTTACCATAACTTGGGTCCAACACAATCTCCTTAAAAGGTGCAAGTAGAGTCCAATCTCATCACCACCTTTGGAGTTACCGCTTAAGCATATGAATAGTAATTCCTGACTCAGACGCAGAGAGAGCCACATGCAGCAGCCCAAACGGTCCTATAACCTAGTCCGGGCTTCGCCCCAAGGACTCAAGACCCCAACCCTAACATCATAAGACGGGTTCGGCTCCTACTAGGAGGGCTCGGGATGTCAATCTAACACCTCCAACATCTTCATGGGCTTTACCATCGATCTCTCAAGCCCTTTCGATATTAAGCCTTTCTACTAAATGAGGGCTTCAGAAACGCTCCCTAACAATTTCCTTTTAAATCTAAAAGTTATTTTTCATTCTTTTTGTGGGTTTATTTCATTCATTGGCCAACCTCATTCCCCTCTTCTCTTGGTTATCTATCATCATTTCTTTTCTTTTTTTCCTACTTTTTTTTTATGCTACTTCATTTTCCTTACAATAACGTTATGTTTATGTTTATTTTGAACTATTTTTTTGTATTGTTTTCAGACTAATATTTCTTTTGTAAGACCTCTTTAATTTTTATAAATAAAATGGAATTTCCTTTAATTATTATTTTGAAATAGTAAGGGTTGATGTGATTAATGTGGATAGTTATGGGTAAAATACATAAATATTTCAAAATAAAGCAAGTGGTTATAAAATATTCATTGTTGTCGGGGAATATTCGTTTGGTCGTGGAATATTAGATCTTTCAGAATATTCGTATTTACATGCCAGTATGACCATGTGGGTCCCATAACGGAAAGCGAGCGATTGGAGGAAAAACGACAAATATAAGTTGTTTAAAATAATAACAGAAGTAGTTGTTACCGCTATAATCGTTGGAATACTGTGGTTAAAACACGATGTCGCGATTGTTACACAAGAAGACGCAGATTGCACCAATTATTGATTCTTACGTAAGAAGGCATTCCTCAATAATTGTTATAAAGAATTATCTTATTCATTATTTTATTTTATTGATTAAATAATTGTTGCATTGATATTTTATATTATCGTTGTTTCAATAATTGTCATTACACAAAGATTTTTCATTATCGAAGCAATAATTCATATTATCTGAATAATATTATTAGATAACATTATTGGCAATGTCTAGAAAGTTCGCTCAAGGAGAGGTTTGGTCACCTAATCAAGGCTACCAAGAAGAGGAGAAATTCTTATCGAAAGCCCCCTCTTTCCAGGAACCGCACGGTTTGTCAATATTGTGATTTTGTAATATTATTTGTGAATAATTAATTATTGATTCATATGATTAGAAAATTATTGATTTTATGTGGATTTAGATGGAGAAAATTTTTATAGTGACAATTGTTGAAAAATGGAAATTTTATCTTTTCTCGATAAAATAATTCATTTAAATATATTATTTTAATAATATATTAACTATGATATTTTTATAATGAATGAGTATATGAGGAGGAAGAGTATTTTTGTGGTATTAAATGTTTAACACATATTTTGTGTGTTGGTGGACACAATTATTGGACCAAATTTGTTATAGCTTTGTAAAATCTGCTTTGTGGATTTTTACCAATTTCATTTGGAATTTGGAAAAACTTTCTTCCGCAAAGTTGTAGAGAATTGAATTTCCTATAAAAACTTGCAAGATTTGAATTTTCTGATAAAAGAGCTATTTATTATGAATTATTGAAGTTCCAAAGCTCCGAAATAATTGATTTTTGGAAGTTTAAAATATTTTTAATTACAAAAACGTTTTTTTCCATTTTTTAAACTCATTTAACATGTGTGGTTGAACTTTGGACCAGATTTGTGTGCGAGGGAAATTTGATTATATATATTATTATTATATTAAATTTTTGCTTTTGGTGTTCTAAGCAATTTCAATAAATAGGGTGCTTAGGTTAGAATTAAAATCACACCGTAAACTCAAGTTTTCTCTCTATATTATCGAGTTTATTCTTGTGAGTATTTTGAGTATACTTTGAGTATTGCTATACTGATTGCAAGTTCAAGTCATAGCCTATATCCTGTTTCAACTAGAAGTAATGCTTTTTCGAGTAGTGGATATTATTTTTTCAGAATGATATTATTTCTTCAATATCATTATCTTTGAAATATTGATCTCAAGTTTTTATCAAATTTGAAATTTTTGGTGTCTGAGTTACTTATTCACGATATCTAAGACTATTCACAGATATTTATACTATTCATTTAATACGGCATTATTCATTTAAAAATGAAATTTTCCTTTTCGTCTCAAAATATCTATTGTGGATACTAGCTTTGATCAGATCCATGTTTTGATCATTCTTGAATTTTACACTACTATGATTATTTTTGAGGTATTTTTGGATGTGGATAAAACAAAGTATTTAATCCTTAATCCTTAATCCTTGTCATTTTGTTTCACTTTGGATTCGCTTTTTTAAAAAATATTTTCATCATCCTCACCTTAAATGATGATATTATTGAATATCTTTGGCCCGTAGTGCAAAAGATGAATGATTTATGATGAATATCTTTGCTTCAGTAAAAAGATGAATGATTTTTGATGAATATCTTTTTGCCCAGTAGTGCAAAGATGAACAGTGTTTAGATGAAACATGATTAATCGATGAATATCTTTGACCGTGAAGTGCAAAGATGAATATTTGATTCCGTATATATATTGATTGATGTTACAGGATAAAATATCGACGATGAACTTTTAAATTCATATATGTAATATAGTAGTTTGCATTCTCTACTTAACTCTTCTAATGAATTATTGTTTCACCGCAATTGTTGATTTAAAACCGGTTGTCTATTGTATTCTATTAGATTTTTTCTCATTGAAGACTAACGATAATTTGTTGATATTATCTTAGTCATAATATTCTTTCTCGGGCTAGTTGAGCTCACCCTTTTCCTTGTTGTTCCATTTTTCTTCTCGGGAGGCGAGAATGTAATGAAGTCTTTAATCGGGGTATGGAATGAAGGTTCAGAGAGAGTTGTCTAAGTAGTCCTCACCATTTTTGTAAAATAATGTATAAATAATTGTGATGAGGATTTATTTGGGTATGTATATTGTCAGAAGACAATAATTGTTTTTAAACTCACAAGATATATGTTGTCGTAATTTGCACGACAAATGTAATAATAAAGTTCATAGCTTATTTCGCATCTCATGTATTTGATTTACTCAGAATGAGTTGGATGGAATGGACCTATTTTGAGAGCGTCACATCTTTAACTTCTTTAATTTCTAATATTATTTATTAATGATCATATAATTTCAAAAAGGAAGAAGAAATTAAACGATAACTTTTTAAGGAACTAAAAAAGTACAACATGCTATTGTTAATTTTTAAATAAGGAGTTAATTACTATTTTTGTAAAGAAAAAATAATATTCCACAAGGTCTCAGTCTAACAAAAATTTCATGTGAGGAGCGTATTAATGAAAGATTAATTTCTCTTATGAAAATATTAATTTTCTTTAAATATTAAAGTACTTGCATATACTTAAAAAACGAAAAACTAATATTGACTAAAGAAGGCAAATACACTGAAAATCGTTAATTGACTAATGGCACTGGAACAAAACTAATAATATCTAATATTAATCGTTAACAAAATGAAAATATATTAACGTTTAGTCTGCAGAATGAAAAAATTAATTAGTTTAATATTGATAATATTGAACAAAATTAATATTAGTTAATTTTAACGATAATATTGACTAATAAAAATATTAATATATTGATAATATTAATTAGTTTAATAATAATATACAATATATTTTTTTACAAAATATTGGAACAAAACTGATAATATACAATATTAATCGTTAACAGAATGAAAATATTAATTAGTTTAGATTATTTTTCATTCATTTTATAAGTTTGTAATATATAAAAAATGAAAAAAATTATTTTACATTCTATTCATAATGTAATTCATATAAACTAAAATATTAATCAGAATAGTGATTTTATTCCTAAAAAAATGAATAGACAAACCAAACATAAAAATGAGAATGACCATTCTATTCCCATTCCCATTCTATTCCTTAAATCATTTCATTCTTTTAAGTCATTCTATTCCATACATGATAAGGAATGAGAACCAAAGACATCATCGACATTTTTATATTTTTTTAGTCTTTAATGATTATGGTATAAAATGATAATATAACTTCTTGTTGTCATTTTATGATTTTATTGTTACATCACATTATTATATTGACAATTTATTATTATTACGAGTATGACATATATATTTTTAATATTTATAAATTTTATAAATAAATAATTTTCATGGAAATAGAAAAGTATGCAATTATTAAAATTGTTACAAAAATTAATCACAATGTCAAAATTTTGTAACTCAACATTATTCGATCATTTTAAGTTTTTAACGACTCCCCAAATACTGATGGTTGATTACTTTTGCCAAGGGACCAAACGGGAACAGAGAAGTATCCACCACCGCCAACAATGGAGAGCTCCGGCGAGATGGTGGCATTCCCGTTGCTGATAACACCGATCGAGACTAATTACAGGGCATGCACAATCCCATACAGATTTCCCTCCGACAATCCAAAGAAAGCTACTCCTACTGAGCTCTCCTGGATCAATCTCTTCCTCAATTCCGTTCCCTCTTTCCGGTTTGTACCCCCAACTTCTTTACTCACTACTACTATTTCTCTTGCAAAAAATGCGAATTGGTTTTATGTTATTGGGTAATTTAGATGATTTAGAAACGAAATCTTATCTGGGTTTGGCTTAGAACATCGAAATTGTTTGTTTGAATGGATTTAAAGATGAAATTTTATCTGGGTTTGGCTTAGAGCATTGAATTTGTTTCTGGGTAATTCTCGTTTTTATAATTTAATGCCAGTTGCCTTTGTCTTGAAATGAAACCGAGTGAAGTAAATAAATGGTACTGACTCACTTGATTACTTATCCTTTGACATATTTTTGGGATCAGGAAACGAGCTGAGAGTGACGATACAGTTGATGATGCTCCTACTAGAGCTGAAAAGTTTGCGGAAAGGTTAATTATTTGTTTATTTATTTATTCTTTTTATAATATTTTTAATTGTTATTTTACTTGCTTTTTTACAAAAAAAGTTAGCTTTTACTGTTAGAGTAAGCTATCTTTTGCCGCCCTGTTACTAATATCATATTGCTTGGAAGGAATGGTAATGGAGTAACTTAGAGAATCCATCCCTTGTAATCTCGAAGATGTAGTGATGTACGGTGCAATTGTACTTGAGAGAGTTGAATATCTCTCATAAATAGAAGAAACCATCCAGAATTCGCATTGACCATAGATTTATAGCGCATTTGTTAATGGATGGAGATATCACATTGTTAATTTCTATTGTTGTTTAGGCTACTGTTTTTCTTTATATTGCTATATGGGGTACTCCTGATGCAGTCTTGTATCCATTCTAAAATTAACTGCACCAATGTGACATCTCCATCCTAACAAATTCATATCGTTTTGATTTATTTGACTACACTCCCTCACAGAGTCAGGATATTTACATGATTTGGATTTTTTTTCCACATGGAAGGTTTAAGGAGTTGAATTGAGAATATGTCGACATTCGATCCTTTGACAGGTCATTGACGGCTTCCAAATTCGCTTTATCGCAAGAGGATTTCTAACAGAATTATGGATTATTATCTATGGTCAAAGAAATTTATGGACATTATAAACATGGAAGAAGCTTGTCTACAATTTAGGGTTTCAGGGGTTCTTCTAAAAAGTCATTTCATTCCGACGTTGTCCCTAGTCTTTAGGATAGACAGTTTACCAGTGTAGGGAACACCTTTGTGTAGTAAACTCTGATGTTGTTGGATTATCGTATCTGGTTTCAAATGCAGTCTTGGAGGAATTTAAATATTCTTTCAGGACTTTTAATAATCATTATAAACCAGGGGAATGTGTAACGTATTAACTATATGGTTGTCACTTTAAGCTAAATATGTCAATAACCGACACAACTCTTGCCACACATAGTTTTCCTTTTCCAAGTCCAGACTCTGCAATCCTTTTCTAGGAAAGGGATTATGCTGGCTATCATTGCAGACATCTAATTAATTATATATTGAATAATTATATAAAATCATACAGAATTAAAACTTTCTGAAAAGAATTCTGTTACTGTTCTCAAGATTATGGTACGACACTCTCTGTTTTTAGGATTGGCGACTTTTCCTTGTGTGTAATTTTAAATGAATAGTCATATGTGACCATCTGACTTATTGTTTTTCTGTGCTTTATTTGTGAAAGATATACTGAAATTCTGGAGGATTTTAAGAAAGATCCTGAAAGTCACGGGGGTCCACCTGACGGCATAGTAAGCCTAATTTTATTTTATTCTTTTTTTTTGTTTTTTTATTTACATAGCTTCACCAGTTGATGCAGTTTATGATTTGATTGATGACATCATAATACTACAAGCCTGACTTTGATTCTTATTCTGTTTTATATAGCTTCTTTGCCGGATTCGTGAGCAAGTTCTTAGAGAACTTGGATTCAGAGATATATTCAAGAAGGTTAAGGTGAGCACGTAGTTCATTAATTGTATTTGGTAGTAAGCCAGCCAAATGGTTTGAATATCAGAGTGATATCAGTATATCACAAAAAGATGATGAAATACTTTACAATGGGAAAACTAAATTTGCCAGAAGTGAGGTGGGCCATCCACTCAAAGAAAGATTTACCTTAATATACTTTTTTTTTCTGATATGAGACATGAAATCTATATAGATTAAGTTATGCTTTCTGTTTTGTGGTTGAATGCTTTAGGATGAGGAAAATATGAAGGCAATATCTTTATTTGAGAATGTAGTTTGTCTTAATGATGGTATTGAGGATGAAGCCAAGCGCGTAGAGAATCTGGTTAGAGGAATATTTGCAGGCAACATATTTGATCTTGGTTCAGCGAAGGTTTGTCATGATCTTAAATGGAAAATATGTGAAATTAAGAAAAATGTAGTTTCTAGTTCTGATCTCACTTTTGATTGTTAATATACTTGTAACTTAGTTCGAATTGTGGAATCCAAATTCTGTTCAATTAAATTGTTACACTACTATAAGTTTGTTATCTGACTGCCCTTAGTGTCTTAAAAAATTTGAGCTATGCCAGTTGCACAATATAATCCAAAGTAACTTCTCCAGGAGTCCATACCAACCAAAAATATATACCAACTATGAGTTATAAGGTGCCAAGGTGGCCTGCTTAATCTTTTAAAAGTTTGAGGACATTAGAATTTTGTTTATACATGTATGTTTTGTGGACACTATAGATAACACATCTAGTTGTTATTGTACAATCTGAATCATAATATAATCTAAGTATGTCTTAATTTTACAGTTTCAGCAGCACATAATTAATTTGTAGCTCTTTCCAACTTTTTGAAGCTCGCAGAGTTATTCTCAAAAGATGGAGTATCCTTTCTTGCTAGTTGTCAAAATCTTGTTGCTCGACCCTGGGTTATCGATGATTTGGATAACTTTATAATGAAATGGGGCAGGAAGTCTTGGAAAAAGGCAAATTCTTTAATATTTACTATTTCTTTTACATGTACCTTTCCCTTCCACATGGATCTTCAGTCTATTTATCCTCACCGCACATATATATTAGCATTTGTATCATTTGGCTGCTAACCCGTTCATTTGTTTGTTATTGCAGGCTGTCATTTTTGTTGATAATTCTGGTGCAGATGTTATTTTGGGTATATTGCCATTTGCAAGAGAGTTGCTCCGTCGGGGAACACAGGTTTGTATTATTGATTTAACCTTTTTAAACTTATCTTTATAGGGTTAATGATCAAAGAGTTTAATGAGAGTGTAATGATTTCTAGAGTAAAGTTTATGAAGCACCATGAACTTCACCTGTTTACTTCATATCGAGTAAGCACAACTACTACTTTCTACACCTACAAAAGTTCTTCATTGCCATCGCATTGCCCTAATTTCTGGCACCCTCATTTGAGTCATTCTGTTTTTTGGCAATTGATAAAATAAAATAGGCATTTCAGTTGAAAGTATATTTCTGCAAGACTGCAACACTCCAACTCTCTCATTAATACTGATTGATTTGTATAATTATCTTTCCGACTTCACCCAAAATTTCTTCAATATGTTAGCCCCTCCCTCACCCTTGTACTTTGTAGAAATTGAATAATTTCTTATTATTGAATAAATCTCTATTACATAGCTTGATATATTTATACACAAGTACCCTAATTACAGTTACGGTAATTCCTTAATTATAGTAATGTGTACACCTTGATTAAGGAAACTACAATCATGCAATATCTTCTAAAGACTCGAGGCGAAGGAAAAGGATTGATCGTGTGTGGAAGAAAAAAGATTGGACTTTTGTTCCCAAGAATTCTAGAAGGAAGTCGATTAATCAGAAACGCAGCAGTCAAAACATCTCCCCATAAAAATTTAGGAGTGTTCATAGTGAACATAAGAGTGCGAGCTACCTCTAGTAAGTGACGATTCTTTCTTTCCGCAACTCCATTTTGTTCTGGAGTTTTGACACAAGTGGTTTGAACAATAATGCCATAATGAGAGAGAAAAGATGCAAAATTATTATTATTATTATATTCCCGACCATTATCACTATGGAGAATCTTGACTTTAACGTCAAATTGGGTTTGAATCATTTTATGAAATTCCTGAAAACAATCAAAAACCTCAGTTTTGGAACGAAGAAGATAAATCCAAGTGTCACGAGAATGACAATCAATAAAGCTAACCATCTATAACCAGAACGGGAAACAACCCGAGAGGGTCCCCACACATCAATATGTATAATAGCAAAAGACTCAGAATGTCAGCTGTTAATAGCAGAATAAGTAAAACGTTTGTGTTTACCCAATTCACATGGTTCACCCAAAAATTGTGTTTTATTACATTGCTTAACTAAAGATGGAAATAAAGACTCTAATATAGGAAAAGAAAGATGTCCCAAACGTCGATGCCATTGATGGAGAGAGGTCAGACTGGAGTTCGAGGTAGAGTGAAGAGCCTGAGTAGGGAACATATTAGACGAGGGAACATCTAAATAATAGAGACCACCAACTGCACTACCACTGCCAATCTTCTGTCCCGTCACCAAGTTCTGGAAAACACAATGAGATGGGAAAAATGTTACTGAACAATGTAAGGATTCAGAAGGACGTTGAATAAATAACAAATTTGCAGTAAAATGAGGGAATATGGAGAACAGATGATAATGTCAATGAAGGAGTACACACTACAGAGCCTCTTCCGGAGATGGAAGAGAGAGAACCATCACCTACGCGAACCTTGTCTTTTCTAGAACAAGGCGTGTATGAAGTAAAAGAAATGGAGGATCCGGTCATATGCTCTGAAGCACCTATGTCAATGATCCAACCAGGGCAAGTTGATGAAGCAGTAAAAACACAAGAATGTATACCTAACTGAGCATAATGAGAAGAAGTGGATTTGGAATAAAAATTTTGAAAAGCAGATATTTCCTTAGGAGTGAATGCAGTAGTAGTGTCTGAAGCACTGGATGTATCAACAAGAAGTGTTGTAGTCGTCGCATAGGCCTGAGATCCACGACCACGACCACGACCATTACCAAACCGTCCCCCTCGCCCTTTAGAATGTCCATGAAGCTTGAAACAACGATCCCTGGTATGGTTCTTTCCCCCACAGTAATCACATTCACGCGATTCCTTCTTACAAGAGACTGAATAATGGAGCCAAACTTAGGATGCGAAACAACCATGGTTGGTCAACAGGATTTAGAACTATCATCTGACGTCTACTTTCCTCGTGTTGGACTCTAGCATGAGCCTCTCGCAGTGATGGAAACGGTGTTTGACCAGTCAACTGTGCCCAAATTTGATCAAATTCTATATTCAAACCTGTCAAGAAATCCACAACTCTATCTGCACTAACAAATTTTTGGTAAGCCGCTGCATCTTCCAGACATTTAGCTGAAAAAACATCAAGCTCCTGCCAAAGAGCATTAATTTCTGCAAAATACTGAGCCACAGTTCTCTCCCCTTGACTTAACTCCCGAATTCTTTTACGAATATGCTTTAAACATATCACCAGAAATAGAGAAAATTTGGGAGATAGCTTCCCAAAGCTCATAGGCAGTGTCTAAGAACATGTAACTACTCCGCATATTAGGTTCCATGGAGTTAAAAATCCAGGTTTTTACCATGGAATTATCATATTTCCATTCCTATTGGGTCAGACCCGGTTTCTCATGCATTGTTCCGTTGATAAAGTGTTGCATATGATTGACATGCGACATGCTTGAGACCATGCCAAATAGTTGGTTCCATCCAATTTAAAAGAACTTAGAACCAATGCTGAATTAAGAGTATAGCTTCTAACAGCCTATTGTTGTACCATGCTACTCTTATGAATCCCACTGTTAATACTACTGTGTTCTGCCATATAACAGATAAGTACACTATATATCCTAGGAGAATAAACTTTCCAAAAGGATATCAAAGAAAAAGTATACTATACTGTGACACAATATATGCAGGAGAAACAAGTGAAAGGAACGTGCTAACAAGTTGCAATATCACTAAAGGAAACAACGAAACAACTGAAGGAGACTATCTGCAGTATCACGTTGCCGACAATCTCCACTGAAGAAGATGAAGTCTCGTAAACCTAAACCAAACACAAAGAACACACCAGAGATATCAAGAGGGAAAGAGACGAACACCGGAAAGAAAGAAGTTTAGTCGTCGTAAAGAAAGCACACGCGGGATGATGTGGACGCTTGGTGCTCGGGCCGCACAGGCGCGTAGGGTGGCTCGTGGGAGCGCATGGGTCAGGGATCGGAAACTCCTGTGGTGGTCGGAAATTTTTGGGTAAACCAGTTATAGTACAACTTTGTTCAGCTAGGTTTATGAGAAAAGACAAAGGAAAAACAACGTGAAGAGCTTATCTGTTAAGGACCGAGATTTGATACCATGTAGAAACTGAATAATTTCTTATTATTGAATGAATCTCTATTACATAGCTTGATATATTTATACACAAGTACCTTACTTACAGTTACAGTAATTCCTAAATTATAGTAATGTGTACACCCTGATTAAGTAAACTACAATCATGCAATATCTTCTAACACTACAATTAAGGAATCTTCTAACATACTTCAAATATTCTCTCTTTAGTAGGTAATATAAGAGTAGACATTCCATTGTCGGTTATCTTTGTCAACTCATTGACTTTGTCATGGACACTCTATGAATTGTATAGTTATTTTATATAAGAGTGCACTTCTTTTTTAGACTAAACAAATTTTCTGGAAAAAGAGTTCCCAGCTTATCCTCAAGTAAGTTACTTATCAGTCAATATACACATGCATTGAATGTTGAAATTTCAGTTTTTAATTTCTAAAAATTGCATAAATTCAGTTTAATTTTTTTTTTAATCCTGATAGTATATTTTCCACTACCACTTTTGACTGATCAGCTAAACTTTATGGGGAATAGGTATACAGCATATCGTTAAGTGAAGTAGTCAATACACTTGCTCTGTACTTTGAAATATCATTGAAGATGTGTCATCTTGTTTCAGTTTTTAACCTTAATTTCATATCAATAAATGTTTATGGGAATTTTTAAAATTCTAATAGTATATTTCCTGCCACACTTTGTTCTGATCAGAAACTTTTTGGGAAAAGAGTTTCCAGGATATTCTCAAGTGAAATAGTCAATATACACATTAATAGTAAAAAAAAGTTATGTCACCTTAGATGTGTCATCTTATTTTAGTTGCTGATTCATGTTTATGGGATTTTTAAGAAAAAACTCATAGTGTATTAACCTCTACACTTTTGTACTGATTGACCATAAGAAGTTAAGGTAAGGAGCATAGATCAGTGCCTGAGGCCCCCAGAAAATTCATCCATTAAAAAGGTGAACAATACTACGGATGGAATAGGACATGGAGCTCTGTTAGATAATCTTTGGTTGCCCCCCTTGGGCAACATCATATCCTCACAGGTGTGACGAAGTTTATGCTACGTGTCTTTAGTTAGACAAACCTTTTATAAATCTTCTGTGAAGGTTAGAGATCATTGATTCATTGCTTCTAGAATAATTTCTAAGATGAATTCTGTGAATTCATTGTAATGGATTAGTTCAGGGGCTTGGAGAATACCCTTCAAATTGGTTTGGTTTCTTTCACACTGACATCAGGGAACTTGTATCTCCAAGTTTGAGTGTACAACTCTTGTGTCACATCAGAGTCTTCTACATTTCCAACATTTTATCTTTGTAACATCCATTCTTTTTTATGCTGCTTGTTTTAAGCTTGTTCCGAATTGGATGCTTTTGGTTGCAGGTTGTGTTGGCAGCCAATGACTTGCCTTCTATCAATGATATAACTTATCCTGAGCTACTTGAGATTATATCGAAGGTGGTAGAGGAATTATTATTATTATTTTATTTTATTTTATTTGTTATATTTTTTTTATCATTGCAGATTTTTGATCGACTCTGATTTGTTAGTTGTTATTTACTAGTTGAAAGATGAACATGGGAAGCTTGTGGGTGTTGATGCTTCTAACCTTTTGATTGCCAATTCTGGTAATGATTTGCCGGTAAGAAGTTGAAATTTCTTTTCTTGATTCATGCCATTGTTGGAATCCCTCTCTAACATAAGAAGATTGATTGCATAAATTTATTGTTGTAGCTCTGTAATGGCCTTGTATATATGGCAGGTTATTGATCTTGCTAGAGTTTCACAAGAGGTCGCTTACCTGGCAAGTGATGCTGACCTAGTAATTGTAGAAGGAATGGTGAGCGTTCTCCATATCAATTACCTATTGAACTAAGAGATCTGACCAATTGGCACATTGTTCAAGAAAAGAGTGCCAACTAATACTGTATTTGTAAGTTTTTTTTTAGGGGAGGGGAGGGGAAATAATTAAAATCCCTCCAAATCTCATGTTTGTGAGTTTTTTTTAGGAAGGAAGAGAAGGGATTTGGAGATAAAGTTGATTTCATTTTTGGCTCAAAACTTTCCCCTAAATAGTTTACCTAAAGTAATCTTTCAAAATAAATCATGTCAGTTATTACATTAATATGTAATGGTAATATAATAATATTGTAGTTTAAAAATAAAAATATTTTTCCTTCCCTTCCCTCCTTCTAAACTCACAAAAAGGAAAAATATAATTAAAATCTCATCCCTTCCATTCCTTTTTAAAACTCACAAACATGATAAGGGAAAATTATAATTCATTTTCATCCCTTCCCTTTCCTTCCAATACTTTTCCTTCCCATCCATCCAAACTCAACATAAGTCTATAAAGTCCAATACCCATTGAACCCCTAATGCTATTCAAAAATCACAACACTAAGAATTTTAATACTCTGCAGTTATGTTCTCTCAAACTTAAAGAACTTGAATGATTGGGCCTGCAATACTTTGAATTTGTTTTTAATTTCTCAAATACAAGGGTGATATAGTCAGTCCACATTCCTTTTATATTGATAAGTCAAATAATTCACTTATTTTGGTACATTCCAATTCCTAAAAAAGAACGGTGATCACTTGACAAGGGACAAGGAGTATTATAAATAGGTCAAACTTTTAAACATTTAGAGAATCTTCAATTTTTTATATTTTTTGGCAGGGCCGTGGAATAGAAACCAATCTTTATGCGCAATTTAAATGTGATTCGCTCAAGATTGGGATGGTAATCTTCATTCCCCCCAAATTAGCAGCTATCACTGTAGATATTATTTCATTTTCTTCATACATTCTTGTGTTCACTTTTCCTTTCCTCAATTTTTTTCCTTTTATTTTTTCCATTTATGTGTATAGGTGAAGCACCCAGAGGTTGCCGAATTCCTTGGAGGAAGACTCTATGATTGTGTCTTCAAGTACAATGAAGTTGGGGGTTAAAAATGTATTCTTCCTAGTATCACCTTTTTATTATATACGAGTGTTTTAACACTTAAAGAAGTAGGTGATAGGTTCTCAAGGAAGCAAGTTCTTTCTCCATTTACAGTCTTCAGAAAATGCAACTTTCTAACGTCGGAAGTAACATTATGAACTATTTAAAAAGCTCTCTCTCTCTCTCTCTGTCTTTGTGGGTGTGTGGGTGGGTGTGCATGAGTTTTTTGCTTGTATGAGCATTCATCTGTTTGTGTCCGTGTAAGTATTGCAATTGTTTGGTTTTTGTTCACTGCAAAAGAAGAGTTATGGGGCGGCATGTGGAGTGCATTCACATGTGTGTACTGTCGTATAAATATTCCACTGCATCACAAACTTATCTGCTGGGCATTTCCAAGTACACTAGGTCTGTATCGGTGTTATCACTGTTTTGGCTGTGTTCTCTTCACTCCATATGCTATGATGCTTCTGTCTTTGGTAATTCTCCTACTCAAAGGAGAGTAGATCCTCTGTCCCTATTTTTTCTGACCCCTACTTAAATAAATGTTTGACACCGCTTTAGTTCCTCAGGAGTTCATATTCTTAATGTTTGAATTCAGGCCAACCTTATCCGGATGCTGTCTATTTTTTCATTTTAATCAGACAAACTATCACACTTATCTAAGATCCAGAAAAGAAAACCTTTGAGCTGCATCCTAGAGAGTTGGTAGCATTTATTGGCAAGCATATGTAGAGCTATAGCCGACTAGCTAGTATATGATATTTGGTGGTATATATCAATGTGTAGAGCTCATTTTGAGTATATTATATTTGAGTCGAGCTCGAGCAGAGCTTTCAGTCGAGCCAAGCTGGACTATATTCACTAGAGCCAAACTGGACCAAACTCACAGGCAGCTCTGCTCGTTTACAACTCTATACATGTGCAAGTAAAGATTACAAATAGTGTTTCCAATCGTACCTTAAAAATTAGCCAGGTAGCTTTGTAGATACAGTAGTGTGACAATATACTTGCCTGAAACCATTTTGGCAAATACTATAAATAACCACAAAGGACAAAGCAAGTATTTAGGACTTTCCAAAGTTTTAGATCATTTACGGTGAAAAACTATGGAATCTGGGAATGGATCACACAAATCAGAGGACAATGATCCTCCACAATAAAGTTGTTCATAAACAAAGAATGTGGTTGATCCTTGGCCTGTTAACTAGATTACTACAATATAAATATTTTCTAAGAGAGTTGACTACTATCAGACCCGAATGCTATAGCTTACCAGATTCCACTTCTATGACATTGCTTACTACTTCTTCAACTGTTCTTGATAGACATTGCGTGTGTTCCTCGATATATTGCATAACCATATGCAATTGTTCTCGACAAGCTGCCAACTGTAGATTTGCACAATGTAGCTCAGAATTTAGCTCTTTAATCCTCATGTCCTTGTCATCCTATTATGACAAAGGAAAAGAGAATAAATTTCATAATATAAACTATATGATTTTACAAAAATTAAAAACATTTGAGGAACATATGATAAGTGATGAGCAGATGAAATGAATTAAATAACAGTAAAAATAAAGGGGCACCGGAAATCACTTGCAACTAAGAACAGAAGTCATGTTATCTAGTGGAAAAAGCTGACTTGATAGGGCTATAATTACACAAGCAATGACACAAGCGGTAACCTAAATTAGCAATTAGCTAAAAAAGACTAGCATTCTCTTTACTTGGACCGACTGAAACATGCCTGAAATTGTGCAAGAGCTCTTTCACAAGAGCCTCGCCAACTCAATCAAGGTAATTGATAATGTTCAAAGGTCATGCTAAACTACTTATCATTTAGGCTAGGAAGTGAAGCATTTAAAGACTTTAAAACACTTTGAGGTTGGATTTACCCACCACCCCCCCCCGCCGTATAAGTTGCACAAACATCATCCCACATTCCATCTAGCAGCTACTTTCCAAAGTTTTCTTAGAAAGCTGATGTATTGTGATGTACGCAACATTCAAGAGTTTTGAATATCTAAGTGAGCTATTCAAACTACATGTGACCAACATGGGATAACAGATGAACAGATATAAGACTCAAAAGGTTGTTTCCTTGAGAGATTAACATGGAATACCTAGTAGGCTAGTTGTCACTAGTCAGCTAGAACCTTCAATTCCAATATAGCCCAAATCAATGCTAAAACATACATAAACTAGATACTTAAATAGATTTACCAGAAGAATAATGGATAAGAAATGAATGAATGGAAAAACAAATGCAACATCCTTTCCGCCATAGCTTTTAGCACAGGTCGCCAGAAACATAAATAGATATATCAACTCAAAATAAAGAGATTCTTGTAGTGGACAGTAGAACTGCTGCATCGTATTTGTCTGAACTCACTCATGCAACACAGTGAGGAAATTGGACATAATCATATATCAGCCTTCCCTAACCAAAAATTGTACACTCATCCCATCATTTGTCTGTTATATATGGCAAAAACATTTGTTTTTTACACCTATAACCTGAAGAAAACATTGTCATAAAACTTAATGAAATCTAATTTGAATATTTTAATCATTCAAAATAAGGATCTTCAGATAGTTGGCATAATTAAAATATATGGTTCAAAAGGAATCTAGCGAGCAAAAGCAAATACAATAAGAAAAACAAAAACAGGTCACAAAAGGTACCCAAACTAGAATATTTCACATTCAAAGAGATCTATCCTAAAATAACATAAATTATCATGCATTGGTTTCCTTCCTCTCAGATGCACTGTGTTCATGGGCTCAATAATTTTGGAGTTTGAGAAGGCTTGCATATGAAGAGGTCCAGGAAGGCTCTAAAGCTCAACTTTGAATACTATTCCATTACATATATAGGACATCCACTTAAAATCTTTCCAAGTATAGTCATTATTTGTTCATACCTCATAGATAATGGATAGATTGGTTGATAAGGGAAAGAATTGGAAAAAATGGATTGCACTGATGTCAAGTTCAAACAGAACTTACAGGAGTTGACCGAGCCTTTTTGGAAGAAGTAGCTAGTGGATGAGTATGTTCCTTCACAAATTTAGTCACAACCCATTTCCCAGGCTTCTCCCTCTTCACCAATAACATTGCCATGCAGCCTTCACGTTTGCTCTCTCGCTTTCGAATTTGAACATGCCCTGTTTTTTGACTATTGACATTATAACCCTCTTTGTTGCATGCAAGCCGACGGGAAATAATTGATCCATCGCGCTCCGACTTGCGGGATGATACCATTCGTATCATAAATCCTAGTCGTCTGGCATAGTCATCATAAAATTCTTTGGCAGCTCCATCTGATTCAAAACACATACCCTCAAATGGCTCTTGATTTGTATCCACTTCATGTGAACCTGATTCCTCTCCGACCAAACTTTCAGTGGTTACAAATTTGTCCTCTGTTGAACTATCCATATACACTACAAAAAAAATTATTATAAGAAAGTCATGTGTACCTTGTCCAAAAAATAAAAGGTGATAAAATAAATGAGGTGAAACACGTATATGAATTGTGCCAAGCATAGGGACAAGTAGGTAACATACTTTGATGAGGTCCATGAGGAAAAGCAAAGAACATAATACACTCTTAGAATCTTAAAATAAATAGGGACTGATCCCGGGGAAGAGTGAGTGCAGTAGTATAAGGTTTAAGATTTCCGTAGTTTTGGGCCTCATTAACACATGTATTGATGAAAAAGATACATTTGAAACCAAAATAATCATGTAGTGAAAATAAAAGGCTATTGTCTACGCTGAAGTATGCGACTTTAATTTTGGCTGCAGTGTGTTTACTTATTTTGAGGGTTATACGATTCCAAGAAGGATCATTTTCTTCTGCCATACAATTCGGGACTCACATTCCTTCGCTTGTCATAACTGTGATTAACAATTCCATTCAAAGTCACAGTTGCTTAAGAAATTCACCAACAAATAACTCCAAGTCTTTTAACACCAACAGTATTTGTGAGACACCGGGGGACATTTGTGTTGGTGATAGGGGCAGTAGATTAAAATTAGAAACGTCAGCCTGGCTCAGTTCAAAGAAAAAAGAACTAAAAACCCAGTCCTCATATAAAGGAAGAGAACTTGCACATGTGATGGTTCAAACTTCACACAGTGGATCTTTTAGGTATGTTCTTGAAACAGTAGCTTTAATGTCGAGGTTCCCAGCCAACGGCACTTAATATCCTCATGTTTGGCATCCAATATTTTATCAACTATCACTCTCCCACATAAAAGTACATAATTACTAAGAATTTCATTTAAGTACTTAATTTTCTGCCTTTTTCTTGACTGGGATAGATATTTACACTCCAAATAACACCTCCCCCCCCACACACACACACACAAAAAAAAATTCAAAGAAGAGCAATTTTAAAATCAACATATATTGTGTTGATTAATACAATATGAAAAATCCTATGAACTACTTATTCCAGCTAATAAATCAATTATTGGCATACTACATATACAAATTTCATACTATATTTCATTCTGAGTTTGCTCAATTGAAAAATATATGGAAAAACAAAAACCCAGAAAAAAACTAAACCAAGAAGCAACTGAACCAAGTATTCATAAGCCATAACCATTACAATAAGCTGAGATTGTGGTTCAGTTCAACTTTCATGTGCATCTCTGTTCCTAAATTTTCTCTGGGTTCTTTAATGGCTAACAAAAAAACAGAATAGCAAGACAGAAGCAACATTCACAATCATATATTTGGAGTTTGTTCATATGATAAGTAATTCAATGTATAATCTAGAAGATAAGGTTTTTATGAGAAAAAAAAATTAATTTGATGAATGAGAAAGATGAACAGTTTATTGGAGCAAAAAAAAAAAAAAATACTTACTCCCAATTTCTAGTTTTCCTTACATGGTCGACCTCAATTATTGGTCTGGTTATGCTGCTACTTTTCCTACAGGCGCAGTGTTTATCGTTATGAAGTTTAATTGGATAAAGAAGGGGTATATATTTTGATTATTTTCTCATGCGGTCATATGCCCAAATAGAAAGAAAAAAAAGAAGAAGAGAGAGACATAAATAAATATATAATTCACATTAGAAACTATTTATTTGGGCTCTATTATTAACAATTACTCTCTCCGTTTTTCATTTAAAGATATTTTTATAAAACAATGATTTTAAAGATAATTTATATTTTTAAATACAATTTTAGTATTAATTAGGAATTTAATTAATGGGAGAAATGAACCGAGTCGAGCCGGGTATTAAGTAAGTTGCTCATATTTGATTTACAAAATTTATTGAGTATAAAATAAAATTCGATTGAGGCTCGTTTAGCTATCGAGTCGAGCACGATCTCGAATTGAGTCCGAACAATTTTAACTTTTCGAATTAATATGATCCGAGTATCAATAGAAAATTATAATTTAAAAATGTTCAAGAAATTTATAGAACTTTAAAATTTGCTCATATTTGAATCATTTATATTTGAAGTCGAAATTTCGAATCAAACTTATAATCAAACAGCATTTAATCGAGCACCAGGCTGCTTTTGCTTTCATTTTATAATGTATTAAATTTAATAGTGTAATATTGAAAATAATAGTAAAAAATAATAATAAATTAAGAACATTATGTCATTTTATAAATTTAAAATAAAAATATATTTCTAATTTTGAAATGAACTTATAAAAAATATATATTTTTAATTTTGAAATAAAAGGAATATGATTTTTCGCATATGTAATACCTAAGTCCTAACTACAAAATATATAAGCATATAGATAAATTATTATATTATTTGATGACGTGTACCAATAATTTATACTAATAAAAATAAAATTATTTGAACCGTTTGTTGAATTACAATGAATGAATGATACATAACGATCTCATTATCCTAGTAAAACACAAATCTTATTATAAAATTATTATATTTTAATTTTCTACAATACTTCATTAAGTATATTAATTAATTTTATTTTTAAATTTTATCATCAAATATATTATTTTCTTTTATTTTAAAATTAGAGATACAATTTAATTTTTAAAATCAAACGACGACATATTAGATGTGAATTTATTTAATTTTAATTGATATAATTATTATAATTTTATAATATATAACAAAAATTATTAATTATAAATTTATTTTATTTTAAATTTTTATGAGTCATACTGATTTTAAATTTTAATATACCATTATTTAAAAAAAAATTAAATTATATCTCTAATTTTAAAGCGATGACTATATTATAGACACTTATAAACATTTCTACTCTTTCATTAAGTATATATTACTAATTCTAAATTACAATATAACTAAAAAAAATCTTAATATGTCATTGGCTCCTTGTTATAATTATTGAATATCATTATGTCATAGGTATTATATATATTTTAAAATTTAACTACAGTATGATTTTTTTTTTAAATTTAAAATCTTTAAAATTACATTTGCAAATGCATCTCTAGAGTGTACTTATTTGTTGTTATCATTTCTCTTTTTGCGTCTTCTCAACTTGAGTTTGAATTGAGAAACTGTGAGAAATAAGTTGATTATCACCACCAACTCTTAGATTTTGTGAAGCAGTTATACCCAGTTACTGAAACGCCGTGAACCACCACCTCCGGTGAACTCCTGCCGCTGGAAAACCACGCATAGAATATAGAGAGAGGTTGAGAGAGAAGTGAATAAAGCAGAAGTCTAAAGAGCAGATTGAGGCTCGTATTGTTTTCTATAATTGGTACTATGTCTATATTTGCATTTACATTTCCATTTTCATAATTGGGTTTTGCATAATAGGTGTCTAAAGGTAAATTCTTTATACTGTTAATCGGATAGGATTTGAAATTGAGGTGTTTTGGTAAGAACTGAGATTTCCCCCATAAATTTAAGAGTAAGAAACCATTAATTTCTTTTAATGATTTGGGAATTAGGAAAACTATCACTTCATTCTCTGAATTGGTGGAATGGCAGAAATATGTGTGTTTGTATGTAAACAATGAGTTGCAGAGATGTTTATATTTGCACTTTTAGGTGAATAAGAGTGTATTTGAATCTAACTTTTCTATATAATGTCAAATTGAATTTTACTTGGTAGGTGTACTTTGAGAAGGAGTTTCATTGTTATTTGATAAGAACTTGTTGTTCCATTATGGAATTTTGACTTGTTTGTAATAATTTGAAAGGTGGGGAAGCCTCTTTTTTTATTTTGTCCCCTACAGGGATGTGTCATGTATTTGTATGACTATGTAAACAGATGCATGCGTAACGTATATAACTTTTGTTATTTTGTCGTCTATTATGTATGTGTTTGGATCATAGTGCATAGGAGAATATGAACTTATAAATATTTATATCTTAAATCCATTAGGACTTATTGGTTTTACTTAACAAGAATGTGCAATGGTTTAGATGATAACTGCATATTTATTCCTTTCACCCATGAAACTAGGAAAAAAATTTTCTTGGTAAAACAGAAAAGTTTGGGGGCACAACCAGATTATGGAAATCCTGACTTGGGCGTGATGGGGAGCACATAGGTGCTCCCTCAAGTAAAGTTTGAGCCTTATCCTGAACGCTAGCCCCACCTAAGGCATAGTGGAATAAGCCGGTAGACTAGGATTAGTGAGCATAAGTCTAATGCCCGCAAGGCTCAAACTCCTGACTTCTTTGTTCACCAAACCCATTTGTGATACTCCCAATCCACTAGGCTGTTACTTGATTGTAAAACTAAGGAAGCTTGCAATCAAGTTTCTTCTTCTGCTAATAAAGTAAATTGGCTTGAGAAATTTGATTTTAGAGGCCTTATATGGTTCATATGTATATTTATATACAGATATACATTCTATACAAGCAGATGATGCACACGTGCTGTGAGGTTACTGTTACCCAACTCCATCATCATCATCATCGTTATACAGCCTCGAAACCATGGAAGCAAAATGTCTTTTCTTGTCCTCCGTTAGCAGCCCAGTTTGTACCCTGCAAGCAAAAAAAGAACGGTCATGGTGATTGGGTGGGTATTGATACAGACTCTCCTCGGCATATGGTAGTTCCTATGGCATCATCATCACTTTCTAATGACGACATTGATATTTGCGCTAGCACAAGCAGCAATAGTCAGATTTTGGATAGAGAGGCTGCTAAAGGGTCAGGAACAACAGCTAGAGGGAGGAGATTGCTCAAAATCCGGGAGGAGAAGAGGAAACGTGAATATGATCGTCTTCACAACTATCCTGCTTGGGCAAAGTCATTTCCCTTCTCTCTTTTCTTGATTCCCAGTTTAGTGCTTTCGAAAGTAATGGGTGTTGCTTGTAAATTTTATCTGTCGAGCAACTTTTGATTTCTTTGCTTGCATTAACTTGTGTTCAGGGTCTTGGAAGATGCATGCAAAAATGATTCTGAGCTTCGAGCTGTTCTTGGTGATAGCATTGGAAACCCAGAGTTGATGAGGAAAAAGGTATATATAGTCTGCTGTTCCTCACCTCCTCTTCTACTTTTGGTACTTGCTTAATTAAGGTTGTGTCGGAATGACACATGATGATTTCAGGAGAGCTATACTTGTGCTTTTAATTATATTTTTCCATCATTTTTCCAATTTTACATTATTACATGTCAACAAAATATCACAGTGCAACACTGTCGTGAATACTTACAGATGTGGTTAAACTCATTTGCAATCCTTTTGAGGTTGAAAAACATGCAATAAATTTAGGCTGATGATACTTTTATGGAAAAACATAAAGAAATGTATCTTTTGATTGGCGGGCTTCTCTTACTCCTTACCCTGTAGGTAAGGCAGGAAGGAGTGCTCAAGCTCAGAAAAGTTAGGTTCCTCCTGTCAAGGTTATAGCCACATGATCTATAAAACTCAACCTAGGATGGTCATGAGCGATGCATCTTGTAATGCAATTCATTTATATGTGAAGTGTAGTAGAAGAACTCTTTTGGGGACAAATTTTAGAGATTATCTGTTCCACTCTAACAATTTCTCAGAAAGATTCAGACCGGGGAAGATAGCTGAACCTGTAGTTCTATTATTTATTTTTATGCTAAACTGAATTTCAGATTGGATGCTTTAAATTATTAAATCGTTTTAATGCAAAAATACAATTGATTTACCAAATAAAATAATGATCAGATGGTGATACTGAAGCTATTCTCTATATCGGAACTGAGTTCTCTTGAAAGCTTAAAGGGATGTTAAGCTTGTAAACTTATTCTTTAAACAAAGTCTATACTACAAGTAAAGCAATGTTATAACTGCTTTTAAACTGTAAAAGAATTTTTTTAGGGTTTATAATGGTCAGTCTTCCCCCTTAAAGTCGGACAAACCCAGTTTATGATTTCATTATTTTTCCTGAAATTCTAATCGAGTTGTTAAACTTTTGACAGGTTGAAGAAAGGGTTCGACGCAAGGGACGTGATTTTCAGAAGTCTAAAACAGGCTCTGTTCTTGCTTTTAAAGTCAGCTTTAGAGAGTAATAGGCATTTTACAAATACATACATATATATATATACCTCTCTGCTCTAGTCTGCTCTTACCTTTTTTCCTCTCTCATATGCTAATTCGAATGCAAGCACAGAGACACCATCTTTCTCTCTTTCTTTTAACTTTTTATATTCAATTAGAAATGTTTACGAATCCTACTTAGCGAAAAAGGAAAAAATTGTTAATATAGATAATGTCATGCTCACAACATTTATATAGATATTCCAAATTGACCCTCTTTTGGTGAGTGCTTGTGTGCCACAAATTTATTGATGCACCGAAAATTTTTATATAATATTTGTAAAAAATAAATGTAGTTGAAAATATAACATAAAAATTATTAATGATACTTAATTTATAATATATTAAGTCCATGCTAAATACACATAACGGCAATTCATTGGCATTACAAATGTTGAGCATGAGTACTACATTCTAGTTTAGTTCCTTTTTTGCTTTCAATTCATTGGCATTACTTTATTGAAGCTATGTTGTTCAAATAATATTACTGTGATTGACAGCTTCAATCCTGTTGATTCCTACATATGGTTTGAGTTATTCGGATCACCATCTGACCGGGACGTCGACCTTATTGGAAGTGTATGTAGAATTTTAACTTACACTCTGGTTCTTGCTGCTATGCCAACATCATGTTTATTTCTTTCATTTTCTTCTTCATAACTTGGTATTTGATTTTTTTCACAGCTTTTACTTTTGGCTAAGTGGTAGTCAAATGATATCAACATAATTTGGGTAAATTATGTGACAGGTTATTCAGTCATGGTATGTCATGGGCCGCTTGGGTGCATATAATTCATCTAATCTGCAGGTAATATATGCAGATGGAGTTTATTTTAGTTACTATTGTTGCTTTTGTCAGATGTAAAAGTCGTTGCGCTTTGTAGTACACATTCTTGATAAATAATTTGGTTAGAGTTCTTAGACGTACATGGTACTGAGAAATGCTGAAAAAGGCACTCACTTATTGCAGTTGGCAAATTCATCATTAGAGTACAACCCTATCTACGATGCAGACAAAGGTTTTAACGTGATGCCCTCATCATTCCACGATATTAGTAACGTTGAATTTCAGGACAACTGGGGCCGAGTTTGGTATGATCTCTTTAAATTGGTCTGACGATACAGGCCTTTTTTGACACGTGTCAGTTGATAAATATATTGCTGGTATTTCTTTTAAAGTCGCTCACCATTATGGTTATATGCAACAGGGTAGACCTTGGTACATCTGATTTTTTTGCCATTGATATACTCCTCAACTGCATGACCTTATTAAGCTCAGAGTAAGTCTTTAATTCAGGCTTATATTGAATGGTTCTTTTAATTTCGTGGCATGCTAAGTACTTGGATTTTTTAAATTTTTTTTTGGGTTTGCTATTCTAAGAAATTTCTTTTTTAACTTCAAATAGCAAAATTAACAAAATCTAAACTAGAAGTAAAGTCGAAGGAGCACGCAGATTGGGTTTCATCCCCATCTTTGCCTATTTTAAAAAACAAACTCTACTTGGACTAGCAGTAAAGTGCAGGATGCTAGCGATGCTAGACAATGCTTTAGCTTAATCAACAGAAGTCATAATCTCTTATCCCCATGTCGAGAAATATATTTCTTACTAGAACATTACTATTTGTTTCAACCTTTTGGGCAGATATTTGGGCATTCAACAGGTCGTTTTTGGTGGCCGCAGCATGGGTGACTGGGAGGAGGGAATGACAAGCCCAGAGTTTGGATACAAGTATTTCGAGATATGAATGAGATTGCATTTGAATTTTGAGCAACTTGTGTGTACTTTATTTATTTTTTGAATATAGTTTTATTCAAAATATATGTACATTATATATGCATCATGCTCGCATATTATCCTAAACGAGTCAAGTTCGAATTCGAATCCATTTTGATATTCGAATATTTATGTGAGTCATCCATTGTTCGCTCATTTAGAGTACTTCACTGATACATACTTATTCGTATACAGTATCGAGCCTACTTCATTTATTTAATATATATATTATTTAACAATTAAATTCTCCACATACTTTTAGAATTGGAAGTAGTTCATTAATTTTTTCAAGAGTGATAATATACTGTATGATAAAAACTTTTAAATACTTTATACTGGACTAGTGGAACTCAAATTAAAGTTATAAACTTCTCCACTGATTTACACCCCAAAAGAAATGATAATAATAAATCCTCACTCGATCAAGAAGAAAACACAAAAAGACCGGTCCGCAGAGACATCCAATCGTATACTTTTACTAAATTTAATAAAGGCTTAAATATAAATTACTATATTAATGAATTATTGGCGTTTTTTTACTTAGGTGAAATTAGGTTACCCAACTTTTATTTTTTTTTCACTTAAATTTAATTAGACATGACACGTCATATATTGATGATATGGGCCACTCACTAGGTCTATCGTTGTTTATGTGTAATTTTAAAAAGTTATTTATACAACTTTTCATATCTATTAAACATTAAAGGGTAATTACATTATGAAGTAATTTTTACCCTTTGATATTTAATAAATGTCAAAAAATGATTTAAAATAACATTTTTTAGCTTACACAGCATTGATCGGCTTAATAAATTAGTCACGTCATCAATTTATGACGTGACATGTCCAATTAAATGTAAGTAAAAAAAATTAAAAGTCACCTAATTACAAAAATTGAAAGGTTGATCCCATATCTGAAAAAATATCAATAATTCAGGATTTATATTTAAGCCATCAATAAATAACAAATGTACATTAGAATCTCTATAAATTAATATTCGATAAATTAATAATCTCTCTAAAATAGTATTTTTTTCTCGGTCCCGACTTGGGCAAATGGGATAAATTAATAATTTTGATAAAATAATAAAATAGTAATTTTTAAAAAGACCCTTATATAAATATATGGTCCCATCAAAATTATAAATTAATAATTCTTTTAAATTACAAATATATCTAGGGTAAATTGATGTTTATATAGTAGTTCTCTTTATCATCATACATGAAATGTATTAAATTCTAGTACAATGAACTTATATATACAAATTAATTAAACTTAATGTGAATATAATTAAAGATGTATTTATGTTTGTGTCTTGTATAGATTCCAGAAAGATATGCATGGACATCCTTTCCTACCTACACCTTCCTCCTTCATACAAACAAAAGATACCTGGTCAATTTATTTTTTTAAAAATTCCATTCCAAATGCTTATGTATAATATTCAAGAGATACATTGTCTTGATTCAAAATGTGATAAGAGTGAATAAATCTTTACAGGCAAACTCTGACAAGAACTCAAGCCCAAATGTACACTGCAGATCTATGCAGCTTTCACAGCCAAGGTGCTGATAGAGATGTGCCAAAAGAAACCTCTTTCCAGGCTATCTAAAGATGTATCAAACAGTAAACACCAGGTAATGCATCAGTGAGCTCTATCCCAACAGTTGGAACCACCATTTTATGCCGCATTTGTTTCAAGACATTGATCTGGCTTACAGAAATGAAGCTACATTTGCACTGCAGCGGTTAGCTATATCCAAACTTCTACTTCAGCTCCCCAAATTCCAGCAAAGGATGATGAGTTTATAAAATGTTTATTTTCCTCTTAAGCTCATGCTCTTCCGTTTCTGATTCAATGAGAAACGCCTTGCCATAGCAGGGTTGTAAAATTTCCTCATATGATCTGATATTCTATGGATAGCACGTAGATCACCAATACCCGAAAGCTTCATTAGGAAGGAATCAAACTTCCTATATGGCAATTTCATTCCCCTGTTTACTACTTCTTCCAAGAGACTAGAGGCGTCATCAATGTTATTACAACCAAAAAGCCCTTCAATCATCACACAATAAGAATCAATATCACGTACACAGCCCCTCTTATCCATCTCACCCCATGTCTCAAAGGCTCCATCAGGATCACCCATCTCAAAAAACATTGTAATTAGCATGTTGAAAGTTTGAACACTGGGCACGCATCCCATCTCACCCATTTTCTTGTACAGTATAAGCGCTTCATCACTGTTTTTATTGTCACAAAGGACTTTGAGGAAGCAGTTGTAAGTAACTATATCAGGAGGATAACCCTTGTTTCCCATCTCTTCCAGGAATTTATAAGCTGCCTCTGTCTTTCTAGCTAAACACATGCCTTCAATCAGTTCCTTGTATGTGGATACATCAGGGAGGGATCCACTGCTTATCATATCACCAAGAAGTTTAAAACCTTCCTCCATTCTATCACTCTGGACAAGTGCCACAATCATAATTGCATATGTTCTTGCAGTGGGAGAAGACATGGTTGAACCTCTCGTTCTCATAAACTCCAACAGTGCAGAAGCCTCTGTCACCATCCCTGCTTTGCAAAAGGTATCTATTGCAGTATTATAAGTGAAATTATCAGGCGTATGACCCATTTTGATCATAGCATCCAGTATGTTCATACCTCTAGTCGGGTTCCTTACTCTACACCACCCAAAGAACAAAATATTGTATGTGTCAGCGTTGGGTTTGACCTTGCTCTGTATCCTCCTAAACATAGCCTCAGCATCTTCAACAAGACTACACTTACAAAGAGAATCCAACAGCAAATTAAATGCGTTAATCTCTGGCTGCGTCTTCACTCTTATCTTCTTTTTCTTGGCAAATTTCTGAAGATGGGTCAGATGCTTCTCAGTGTACTGTCTCAAAATCTTTAACAGAACTTCTATCGGAACAGAATGTTTGTTGTTCCTCTTCATGTAATCCAGAATATCACAAACAATTCGAAACTGCTTAACCTTGTATTTTGTACTAGATAATATGTCAATCATCTCATTATAGGCCTGAGGTTCATGAGTATAGTATTCCTGATGCCCAGCCCACGTAAAGAATCTAAAAGCTAACTTCTCCTCAAAATGAAGCCTTTGGAGCACCTCAACCACTAATGGCGTGGTCAGATTTATGCCAAGTAGGTTGAGATTTTTCTCCATGTTACACTCTGGATTAGAGCTGTCAACAACTGTTTTACACAACGTATCGGCATCATTTGTACCACAACTGGAATCAGGTGTTGGGCTCAATGCAACAGTTTCAAAACAATAAAAGTTTTTCATCAGAATTGCAACAGGTGAAACTACTGGAAGCAACAATTTATAAACCACGTTTGACCGTCTGCAAGAAGCTAATTGCAGGCTGGCTAAGGTCGAAAATTGCGACATGGGCAAACTTAAATACCCACGAAAAGGGATAAATTTAAATGGTGATGAAACTAGATTACCATCGCAAGGACAACCATGATGATAATAATTATTACAAAATGTATATTTCGAGAGCAAAGTTCTTGGAAAATGAGATATTGGTTCTGGTGAAATGACACTTCTGAAGAACTTATGACTTATAAAAGCACAAGGGTATGTTGTTGGCCTAATAGCTGAAACAACTATACTTCGTAACATTGCAGAGAGATTTTACAAACATGTAATCAAAAAACAAGGAGAATTCATGAAATCTAGTTGGGGCAATTTACCAAACAGGTGGATGACATAAAAGTTGCAGACATTAACAAAAGAATACGCAATCTGTATAGATATAGATATATATAATTATATGTAGTTTCATTTATGGGCTTTACCAGAAAGCTTACTAGTGTTAGCTGACACACACACAGCCAGAAGGAGATGAAGAAGCAAATTGGGGTGGGTTGCAATGAACTTAGTTAAAAACTGCGCCGAATCTATATAATCTTAGCCCGACCCAATTAAAATATTGTACTAATTTTTTTTAACAAAAATGATATATATATATATATATATATATTAAATCGATTTTTTGATTGTAAATTACATGAATAATTATTAATTATAATTTTTTAATAAATAAAGTATTTCTATAATTTTTACCAATCTAATGTATAGTTTATAAATTTATCATAATACATATTAGAATTATTTTTTAAGATAAATAATATTACATTTGTCTACTAGAGTTTTATTTATAAAATAAAAATATTCAAAATGTATTTTGTTTTATATTTAATAAATTATTAATTTAATATTTATAACATTATTGTGAACATAAATTTCTAGTATAAAAAATGGGTAAAATTTTAATGTCAATATATATTATTGGAATGCAGGTACAAGAAACCTGCTGAAAATCTTTTATGATAAACAGAATAATATTTGATTCTTTTTCTATATTGATCTTTGAACTTGATTCCAGACTTCAAAATAAGATCTTTGTTTTGAATTTAAAATTTAATTTTAGTTGATGATTAAAAGTCTTTAAAGGTTTAAATTTTCAAAGTATTAAAGTTTGAATCTTTAAACTCAAGAATTTTATAGTTTTTGAGCTTTCTAATTCATTGTCAGAGTTCCTAGAGGATTTTTGAATGCATTTTTTATAAAATGGTGTAGGGTCTATATATATGCTTATTTTATTTACTTAATAAAGATATTTATTAATTTTTATGGTAATTATCTTTTTTTCGGAGATGAATAATGTGAAGGATGAATTTCGTAATCGTAATAGATGAATGACATTTTAGTAACTTACATTGAGCATAATATTTTTGTAACTATTAAAAATGAGCTATCATGAAACAATTTCAAGCAATGAAATCTTAAAAAATGTTATTATAAATAATATTTGAGGATCGTTTATTTTATTAAATTTTTATTCTTAAACAATTTTTTTTTTCCAATTTAACCCACTGAACTATAAAACTGGATCCGCCCTTACATTAAATAATATATTTATCTTTCACTTTATGTATTCTATCTGATACAGTTCGGGCTTGATTCGTACTCGCTTAACTCGAAATATAAATGATTCAAATATGAACAAATTTTAAAATTTCATAAATTATTCGAATTTTCTCAAATTATTATTTTTTATTAATACTTCAAAAAATTCAACCTACTCGAAGTAGTGCTCGATTCTATAAGAGTCTCAACCGAACCTTATTTTATACCCTCTCCATTCTTTAATATATTCTTTAATATATGTCGTTTTAGAGTTATGTACAAGTATTAAGGTAATGATTATATAACATTAACTATAATATCAATTGTCTATATTGTTCTTATATTGAAAGAAAAATATTATTATTTATTGGACAAAAACTAATGACACAACTAAAGTTACTAAATAATTAATTCTTACTTCAAATTTTATGAATCAATACTGGCTTACCCTTGTAAGTGATACATATTTGGGTTCATTCCGTAACCCACAGATCCAACCTCCTCTTCTTTCCATTTCAGAACTTCCGAGTTTTCGACCATTTCTGATCCTTGCCCTTTACTGCCTACTCGGTGATTTTCTTACTCTTCAGCTCGAGTAAGTTACCTCTACCCTCTATTTCTTGATTATTCTGCTGTACCCATAATGTAATTTTCTGAATTTGCAGTTAATTGGATATAATTATGATTATATGTATCATAGAGAGACTGTAAAGTTGGGAATAAAAGAAAAAGTCAGAACTTTAATTGTAATGGGGTTGATTCTTTAGGCTTTTGGTTATTAGTTGTTGCTTGTTGACTGTCAAATCTTACTGGTTTTTAGTGGTAATTGCTTCATATATGTTGTATATGCTACATATTTGTTTAATTATTTGGGTTTACATATAATATGTAGATTTTGGCATATTGGTTAATTTTTTGTTGGGTATCGTTGAGGGGAAATGCTTTCATGGCATTGCTGATTTGATTTTGTTGGAGCAGTAGGAACAGTAATTAATAGAATAACTGCAAAATTAAATAACAAGGTAAGATCAAATTGAATTTTATATTCAATGAGGCAAAGAAGTTGTGTTTTTGTTGATCTTAAGAC